>CABHPP010140388.1:5534-46468 GCA_902168425.1 Peromyscus attwateri
GAAAGAAAGAAAGAAAGAAAGAAAGAAAGAAAGAAAGAAAGAAAGAAAGAAAGAAAGAAAGAAAAAGAAAAGACTAGAATTCAATGAAAATGAATGCACAACACACCCAAACTTACGGCACACAATGAAAGTGGTGCTAAGAGGAAAGTTCATAGCACTGAGTGCATACATAAAGAAATTAGAGAGATCTCATACTAGCAACTTAACAGCACAACTGAAAGCTCTAGAACAAAAAGAAGTAAGCTCACCTGAGAGAAGCAGATGGCAGGAAATAATCAAACGGAGGGCTGAAATCAATAAAATAGAAACAAAGAGAACAATACAAAGAATCAATGAAACAAGAGTTGATTCTTTGAGAAAATCAACAAGATAGACAAACACTTATCCAAACTAACCAACAGGCAGAGGGAGAATATCCAAAGTAATAAAATCAGAAATGAAAAGAGAGACATAATAGCCACTGAGGAAATCCAGAGAATCATAAGGACCTACCTAAAAAACCTGTACACCAAATTGGAAAATGAAAAAAAAAAAGGATTTTTTTAATAGGTACCACGTACCAAAGTTAAATCAAGGTAAGATAAACAATTTAAATTGACCTATAGCCCTTAAGGAAATAGAAGCAGTCATTAAAAAGTCTCCAAGCCAAAAAGAGCCCAGGGGCAGATGGTTTTAAGACAAAATTCTACCAGACTTTCAAAGAAGAGCTAATGACAATACTCCTCAATTTATTCAACAAAATATAAACTCTTGGGACCCTTTTGTCCTAGTCGGTTGCCTTTTCCAGTCTTGATATGAGGGTATGTTCCTAATTATAACTTGTTATGCCCTGTGTGCTCCCTGGGAGGCCTGGTCTTTTCAGAAGGGAAGCAGAGGAGGAGTGGATCTGAGGGAGAGGAGAGGTGGATTAAGGGACTGTGAGGAGGACAGGGAGGGGAAACTGCAGTTAGGATGTAATAGATGAGAGAAGAATTAATTAATTAGTTAAATAAGAATAAAGAAGCACCATCAACAAAGTTTTGTCTTTTACTAAATCTAACTTTCAATTTTCCAATTTACTATTCAAAATGTATACTAGGATATAGTATGAGCCTGAATTATCTCTTTATGAGTATTTTGCATATACATTTGAGAAAAATGATACAGAATAAATTATAAAAGATTAAGGAAATTACATCAGCTCTAAGGAATAGATATGTGTGTGTGTGTGTGTGTGTGTGTTTGTGTGTGTTTCCACACAAGATTATGAAAAATACCTCTTTAATTGCCACTGTGCATAAATATAAACACCTTAAAAAAAAAGAACAGCTTTGGGTGAAAATGTCAATTGTATAAAAGTGAATATTAAATGTGAAATACTTTAAGATATGTAATAAACATATATTCTAAAAATATACTTTTATTAATTCATCAAATACTAGTACATACAAAAATTATATGTAATTTATCTACAAATTATACATGCATATGTTATGTAAAGTTCCTTCCATATTTAAATTCATACATATAGATACATATGATGACAACTATTCAACATTGTCAAAGCATAAAGAATCAAACCAAAGGCATCAGAAGTCATTCAAAGAATTTGTAGAGGAAATTATCATGAAGCAATACATTTGAGTCGGCTTCTCCGAGCATATACACCCTGCTTCAATCCCATTATATCTCTCTGATTTCAGCCATTTTCCCCCTGTTCCCTCAGTGTCAGCCATCTGGGTCTTACTGGAAGTTCTCAAATATATCAGTGATAATCTCCTTGTGCCTTTGCCCAAAATCTTCCCTCTGCCTGGATTATTTCCTCTCAAATCCTTATGCCTAAACCTCTTACAAGGCCTTACTCAATGTTACCTTTAAAGTGATGTATCTGATGGCTGTCCTCTAGACTATTAAGTCCCAGTTGCCAGCCATCCCAATCCTTTATGCTGACCTCATTCTTTTACCAATAATCTTAATACTTCATAAGTTATTGCACAAAAAAGTTGATTTTGATGAATTTAGTAGTATCGTATTAGCCCTGCAATACTGAAATTTATGAAATTGCCAAACATGCTGGCATGGTGGTGTGCACCTTTAATCCAAGCACCTGGGAGGCAGAGATAGGCAGATCACAGTGGGTTGGAGGTCAGCATGATCTACATACTGAGTTCAGGACAGCCAGAGCTGTATAGAGAGATCATGTCTCAAAATACCAAAAAGAGAAGAAGAGGAGGAGGAGAATGAGAAGTGGACACATACCCCCATCCCTAACTCAGAAGCCATTTCCAATTGATAACTACTTCTGGATAAATATTTAATTTCCTCCAAGGGAGTTCACTGAAGAAACAGAGTACTCTTAAGGGTTGACTGCATGCTCACCAGTAAATGGCCAACAGAAAAGAATTCAACAGCATCCTTGGAGGTTCCTGTCTCATAATAGCATGTCAGGACTCTTCCTTGTTTATTTATATATTTTTCCTCTCTCTTTTTACCCTACAGGTCCTTTGCATATATATTATGACTTGCAGTTCAGTGTTTTTATGGAATTCCTGGGTATGTGAGTGAATGGCTCTCTGTTTCTTGTGCCTTCTCTTGGGCCCTTTTCCTTCTGTTTGGTTGTTTTGTCCAACTCTGATGTGTTAATTTTTGTTTTATCTTATTATTTTATTTCCTGATTATCCCATACAAGCTTGTTTATTTTCTACTGAGAGACAGAAAGGGGGTGGGTGTAGATGAGGGATAGGGGAGAGGAACTTGGCAAGTAGAGGGAGGGGAAACCATAATCATGTTATGTTATGTGAGGAAAAAAGTCTATTTTCAATAAAAAGAAACAAAAAAATTGCCAAACATTTCCACCTAAAAAGATCATATAAACTTTTCTTTTTCCTTGAAGCTGCATACACTTTGCTGTATCCACACAGGGAAACAACACACAGCTCTTAAGATACCTGTGAAATCCTACTGAAGCTCAGTGGGTCACACAGGAGAAAGACATGATACTAGGATGGGTACTTGCTGAGAAGAAAGTTTCAGCAGGGGAAGGAGCAGGCATGAGATGGGGCAGAATGACTAAGACCCATTAAACACATGTGTGGAACTGGCAGAGAATGATAAATAAGTCTTCAAAACATGAATGCACATAAATATAAATACCTTGAGAACAATTATGAGTGAAACACACCAATGGCATAAAAGTAGATATTAAATATAGAATAGTTTAAGATACGTATTATATATGTACTCTGGATTGGTAGGTACCTCTATAAGTCTCTAGATACTATTGCATCTAAAAGCCACATAATATATTTACAGATTATACATACATGTATTATATAAAGGTCTCTCCATATTTTAATTTATACTTTGGACAGTTTGTAGTATTAGGTTATCTTGTAACAGATTACCACTTTTAGAATCATATAATATATATACAAAAGTTATAGCAGTGATGATACAAAAATAGACATAAAATTCTACAAAGAGATCAAGTAAAATAAGAGCTGGAAATGATGCATTAAATTTGACTACCACTGTCCAGAACTAGCTTATATTGAGTTGAAGAATCACTGAGTTGTAAGTGGATAATAGTATGCAGTTTAATTTCAAGTTGATTTGGGTAAAAACAGTCAGAAAATAATCAGCTAGAATATCCTATTGTTTGGTTGACCTTGTGCTTTTATGATTTTGGGATAAAGAGGGCAGATTGTATTTGCAGATCAAGTGAGTCACAAGTCGAATTTACACACAGCACTGATGATAATCACCCTCTGAGCTTCCTTGTCTGGTGCCTCATTTATCTATTTATCTGTCTTCTCATCTTATTCTTACAAACATTTTTAAAAGGACACACTAATTTTACTCCAGTTAATTGGTCCTCCACAAGAGTGGTTTCTGTAAAAAAAAACCCACACTCACTTCTTTTGCTCAAGCAACTAAACAATTCTCTGGTTGAATTAGGAAACACTTAGAACATTGTGTCTACGGCCACACCTGCACATGCCTGGTCTCTTGTAGACTATCATGTCAGGCAATCATTATTTCCCAAACCCAAGTCAGTATTTCACCACCTGGCTCCAAGTTGCACACCCATGTTCCACATTATAGTTCTTTCTTTTATTCATGACTGGGTACCTTGCCACAAAATTTCAAATTCATAAAACCTAACTGCATAGTATCCAACCTCACTTAGGAAGTGATTTTCGCAAAAGGGTGAAAAACGTGTTCTTTAAATTACAAGATCTACTAAAGTACTTTATAATATCAAAGATAAAATGTTATTTTCATGCTATAAATGTGAAACACATCCATTTTGTAAAGCAAATGTTATCTCTATGGAAACAGAAAGAAAAATCTTTGGGCTTTCACAACAAGTCTTTTCTGGAACATTAATGTTAATGTCAAACCCATCTCCTTTTATGTACCAATTAAGTTCAGATCTTCTGCTGGTTTAGGGCTTTTCTATGAACAGTGATTAAGCATCATTTTGGACCCACATCAGTCATATTAGATATGCTACTGAGATACACTGCTATGAGATTCCACAAAACCTGGAAGGCTAGTGCCATATACTACCCAAGGATTGACTACACACAGCCTCTCTGACATTCTGGACCAGCTCATCTGACTATGCTCCCAAGTTAGGAAGAAACATTGCTAAAAATACAACCAGGTCATTCTCAACAAATCTTCGTAATCAAAAGCCTTCTGAAGATTTAAATGCTGTATTTATGGTATTAAAGTAAACCAGAATTATAATTATACACATGTCTGAACACATGAACATGTTAAGGGGAGTGACAAGCCATTCTTCACAGAGTTTGATCTTTCAACTCTATTAAAAAAATAAAAAATAAAAAATAAAAATAAAAAACCTTCTTGGTCTCCTACTTTGAAGATAAATGTGTGCTTTAATATATTCTTCTTTAATTAATTTTCTATCAAAATGTATAAATGTGATGCTTAAAAGCTACATATGTATCCCAGAAAGTTTATGGAAGTGGCTGGATTTAAGCCCTGTGGTGGTTGGTTTAATTCCTGGGTATCAAGGATGGCCTGTGGTGAGACATAGAGTGCCTAATTTGTAGAATTCTTACAGGGGTTGGAATATTAGGGCCTGATGTAAAAGAACTAAGTTTCCTTATTATATATAGCCTGTTGTGTTGGGTTGTGGAGCTGACACTTTGATGGTCTCTGCCCTTGCCAGCAGATTTAATCTGTAAATAACTATAATGGAATGTAGAAATAATTAAATGTAGGCCATGAATGTTTCATAGTCCTTTCTCTAAAATTAAAAGTGAAACTTAAAAACTTTTGTATATTTGTTATGCTAAAGCTAACATATAAAGTTGAAAGAAATGACTTTTTAAAAACAGATTCCTTGATTGTATAGACCATACCCATAAATCCTATTTATCTGTTTCCTTTATAACCCCAACTCTTAGCATCCTTAGAGTACCACAGGAAAAATGAAATGCTGTGAAAAGATAAAGCATTTGTGACTTTAAAAAATTTGAGATTAATATACTGCAACAGAAAACTCTCCAAGGGAAAATATTGATAAAGTACTTTCAGATTTTTCTGTTTCACATTTTTTATAACACAGACTTATTTATATAGAAGGATTTAAAGAACAATTGCTTGTAAAATGAAGTTATGTTTGTAAAAATGCCATATATCCCCAGCTCTCATATTGAAAAAAATACAGAATTATGAAGATGCTGCCAAAAATGTCAAAAAGTAGTTGTTTCTCAATGCTGTTACTTTGTTTTCTCCCTTATTCTTTCTGACCCTTGAAAATTCTTTATAAGCATGCAATAATTTTGCAATGCTGTATCTTGTTACAAAAATGTTAACATAATGCATAAAAGGTCAAGGAAGAAAGTAAAGTAACTAAAATTCCAACCTAAGTTTTGAGTTTCAACAGTGCCCAATATGTTGACCATTCATTTGCCTAGGAATCTTCTCTTCAGATTTTTTATGGCCTCCTTTACATCTTTGTTTCTGAGGCTATAGATTAAAGGATTCATCAAGGGAGTCATCACCCCGTAGAACATGGATATAAGTTTGTCTGTAGCATCCAAGTCATCTACATTGAGCGTGTCTTTAGACTTGGGTTTCATGTACATGAAGAGGATGGTCCCATAGAATATTATCACCACAGTCAAGTGGGCTGAGCAGGTAGAAAAGGCTTTGCTTCTCCCCTCGGCAGAGCGAATTTTGAGAATGCTAGAAATGATTAGAGAGTACGAGATGACAATGAGGAGCAGTGGCATCAAAGTGAATAAAGTTGTGGCCACGACCATGATGAATTCATTGCCTGAGATGTCAGTACAAGCCATCTTCATGACAGCCAGGATTTCACAGAGAAAATGATTGATGACATTTCCACAGAAAGGTAGTTGCATCACAAATGCAGTTTGTACTGCAGAGTTTGCAACACCTGAAAACCAGGACCCAGTTGCCATGGTCACATAGGAACTCTTGCTCATGATGATAGGGTACCTCAAAGGCTTGCAAATAGCCACATAGCGATCAAAAGCCATCATACCCAGGAGCACACACTCTGTTGTCCCCATCGCTAAACCAAGAAACATCTGCACTGCACAGCCAAGGAAGGAAATGGTCTTTCTTTTTGAGAGAAAGCTTACCAGGGCGAAGGGAATGGAGGAGGTAGTGAAGCAGATGTCCAAAAAGGACAAGTTCCCCAGGAAAAAGTACATAGGGGTGTGAAGGTGAGAGTCAAAAATGCTGATGACAATAAGAGTACCATTGCCCGCGAGGATGACTGCATACATTATTAAGATGAGCACAAAAAAGAGTTGCTCAAGTCTTGGGTAACCAGAAAGCCCCTTCAGAAAAAATTCCTCCATAAGAGTTCGGTTTTCCCATTCCATTGTATTGTCTCCCTTTTACCTGTAAGAATTCAAAAAAATTTAAATGGCGTATTCTATACTAAAGCAGGTTCAAGTATATCAGTTCAATAGTATAAAAATTTGCATTAAACTCAATGAGAGAAGATGTTAAAAAATGATAGAGAGGGTGAAAGGAGAAAGAAATAACAAGAATAAGCAATGTAGGGAGAGAGATGTGAGAAATAAATTATATTGATCATCAGTTCTGAGCTAAGGATTCCACAGCTTGTTTTTAATAGACTATGTCACTAAAACTCCACATTACCATTTTAAAGACAATAGAGCTAACGGGGTATATGTCAAAGCCTAGGCTCAAACTCAAGCCTCTCTTCCTATAACCAGTGCTTTTTTGTGTGTGAACATAGAGGCAATATAGAATGAGTTATATCACAGATACGGTTTTTTATTTTTGAAAGGCAGATTGGGTTCCATCAGAAGAACTCAACAGTAGTCTCTCAGTTAAAAAAAAAAATACCAAAAGAAGCACATGACAAAGGGACAAAGCCAGAAATGAACATAACCACAAAGAGTGCCTTGTTACCCAAAAACCAGATCCATTTCAAGGGAGCCTAATAATAGGAAATCTTCTTGTCAAAATGTAAATGACTCAGGGGGAGACACTAGAGGATAGAAGATAGAATCCTTTTCATTTTTAAATACATATAGTTCAGCATCATGCAAAATATTGACTGTTTAATCTCTTAATGTTCAATTAAGAACTTTAAAGCATTTATAGATGCATGTAATTACCACCATGACCAAATCACAGATCCATAACCTGTCCCCTTCTATACTACTCCATTTTTAATAGCCTCTTCTACCTATTCTAAAACCTGTTAAACATGGATATGTTTTCTGTCTGTAAAGTTCCAGCTTTTCAGAATCTCATAAAATAAAACTATATTGGGCTTCTTATTTAAGATTCATTCAAGCTGTAAATGCTGGGTAGCTTTTTACTGCATGGAGGTACTAATTATCTACCCATTCATCCTTGGAAGGGCATTTGAATTGCCTCCATTTGGGGGCAGTAATGAATAAAGCTGCCATAAATATTTGAGCCTTGGGTTTTGTGTGCTAAACTTCCAGGTTTCTATGGTAAAGATACAGTAGTGGGATAATAATCTCATAGGAAGTACATACTATAGTTTGCAATAAGATGACAGTTTTCCAGAGTGGCTGTATCATGTGTGTGTAAAAGTCTCAGTTGCTCTGATTTTCATCAGTATTTAGTATTGCCAGCTGCACCTTTTAATTCATTTCAATGGGTACATAGAGAGATCTCATTAAGGATTTTACTTATATTTCCTCAATGAGCACTGATGTTGAACATCTTTCCTTACTCTTTTGCCCCATTTAGATTCATTTTTAATAAAATGTTTGCATCTTTTGCCTATTTCAAATTTGTTGCTGTTGAGTTTTCTTAGTTCTTCATGCATACACATATATGTGTACATTCTATATACATTATCTCTGTGAGTATGAGTCTTCTGTCATAAATGTGATTTATATATATTGCTTTCCATTCTATAGCTTATTCGCTCCTTTTCTAAAGCAAGCATCTTTTAATTGGTAGCTACACAAGTCTAATCTTAAGGGATCCAAAGGAAAGCTTGTGACTACAGAGACATCCACCAACATGAAAGCTTCATGACTTTTCTCACTGAGTGATTCATCAGAAGAACATACACTGCAATCACCCAGAAATCAGGAATGGTGACTATTGCCTCCAAAGTCCTTCCTCAGGATGTCACAAGCCAGTTGTTCTTTGTTTGTTTGGTTGGTTTTTGTTTTTCTTTTACTTTTAGAGACACACCTCTCCCTTATATCTCCCTCACATACTAACACACACACACACACACACACACACACACACACACACATACACACACGGAAAAAATCCAGTAATAGTTTTGTACATTAATAGAGAATCCATTGACAGTACTCCAACTAATCCATGAAATAAAAATTAATTTCTGGAAACAAACAGCACATAACAGACTGTTTCTCCTTATTCACAAAATGACACAAGTTTAAGATCTGAATTAAGTCCCATTTCAACCACCTTTTTAATTACTTCTGGCCATTAGGGTATTTTTTTTTCTATTCCATCCTTAACTCAATCAACTTTACCCTTTAAACTCTGAGATTCTCTTATAAGCTTAATGTGCATGTTTCCTTTGTATCTAAATCCCAGATGCTTTTGAAGCTATGTTATAAACAAAGTCTCCCAAATCTCAATTCCCTCGTACATAATATCTGAAAAGTAATCTCACTGATAATCCTTCTTCTAACCACTGCCACCATTCAATTTGTTATTATAAAGCCAAGTCGATTTTGTCTACATAAAAGAGCATGCATCTAAGTGCTAACTTGGCAGCTTCTGAACTCTGTGAATTTGGATAATTTTTCATCCCTTAGTTTTAATATCTTCATCTATAACATGGTAATTTTAATACCCTTATTATTGGGTTCTTGCAAAAATAAAACAATACACACATAAAGCCTACAGTGTATGGTAAGACTTATTTTGGTTTCCTTCAGTTCTAGTCAACTTTTCATTCTTCAGAATTATTTTATATTTCCTAATATTACCCTACTATAAGAGTATCATCAAAATTTTACCTATCAGGTGTCTTGTTCCCTCTTAACATAGTAAACCTACATCACATTTATGAATTGAGTTAGATACAGCCTACCAAAGTCCATTTACTTTACAGTGAATAGTGTTAGACAATTACTACAAATTCCACATTTTTAAATAAGAAACTCACAGGCTGACACTTTTTACTGGAAGCTACTCCAGTTCGTTCATCTAAAATCTAACCTAAGATGTGTCCAGAAATAGTACATCTCCAGCCACCACAGAAATACATTGCCAACGACAAAAGGGAATCTTAAATATTTCATATCATTCCCTCAGCCTCATGTAAACACGAGTCAAATTTTTTCCTGTTAGTTAGTGAGTCAGTGTTCCATTTCTCCTCCCGTCACCCCAAAACTCAAAGATGCACTGAAGAGCAAATCAAGCATCCTAAGTAGCCTTCCCAGGTAGATGATTCAGACCAGGAAACAAGGCAAAATGCTACCCATTCATTGTTGATACGACAATCTGTTTCAAACCTGAACCAAACAAAACTGAATTTTTGCTGTGAAGTAAATCACACAACATCTCATTTTACATTCTGATCAAGAGAACAAAGTCTAATGGTGAATGTTCGACAATTTCATTGGAACAAAAGGAGATGGTTCTCTTAGATTTGTAGACACTTGTAATGAAGTACGAACCAGTTTAACTATATTTTTACCAAAGGAATTCCCATTCCCAGTTAGAAATTAAAGACCTAATATTCATTTGACTTCAACGTTCTAATGACAGGATTTTGAGGTAGCAAAACTTTTTCTCAATTTTAGCTACATTTAAGAAAGTTCTGAAGACTTTTATTCCTATTTAACAGACACTCTCCCTAGTAAGAAATGCCCCATCCACACAGCATGAGATTTATCCCAACTCAGTTCATAAAGACACCCTCTCTTGATAATGATTGGCATGTTCTGAAGGAGAGTCAACTTACCTCCCAGCTTTCGACACACAGCAGACTATCTTCCCATGACTTTCAGTCTATTATACAAAGATGCCCAAGAGTCTGATGACTTCCTAGAGAAGCAATTACCACTGGAGCTTTGCTGTAACAAGACAAATTACCTGGAAAACATTGACACGGATAATTTACAAAAGACATTTCTAAGTGACTTCAAACCTTTCTAGGGCAGTCAAATATGTTTCCAACAGGAGTACAATTGCTGTTGATACTTCAGACTCAAATGGTGAACATTAAATATTGAGCAGCTCTGTTTAAGAACATGGCACATTTCACACTGCTATGTTTTAAGGTCCAGGAAATTCTCCAAAGAATTTTCTTAAGGCTTAGTAAAGTAATTTAAATACTTCTCACTCTTGGGGAATTTTGTAGTTTTTTTTTTTAAGCCATAATTTTAAATTGCTTCAAAAGTTTTGGAACTTCAAGAACAATACTCTAAAGACTTAATTAGATTAAACCAATTAGCTGTATATTTAACAACCAATCAAAAGATTCCAAGACCTATCTCACCCTACCCTCTTATTTCAACTATATTCTATATACCCTCTTATTTCAACTATATTCTAAGGACTTTGTCTAGGTCTTTGTTTAGCCTATCATATCTTAATAGTAAATAGAAAGAATTTATTAAGTGATATTAATCCTTGATTGTTAGCAACAATAATAGCACATGCATTTCCTGACATTGTTGTAAATCTTTTATACATATTAAGCCACTTAATTCATAATTGCTAAATTAGTACTAAAAGAAAAATTAGTTTTACCGTATGAGTAACCTAAAAATGATTTACCTCTTCAACTTGGAATTTCTAGGCCATTGTAAATGTTGGTTGCATTTTGAAACTCACAATAAATTTAGAAAATATTAAATTGTTAAGTAAAAACTAGAAGCTATCCAGCAATTCTGCTTTTTAGTAATTTTTACAAGAAAATTTGAGCCAGGTGGTGGTAGCACACGCCTTTAATCCCAGCATTCAGGAGGCAGAGCCAGGTGAATCTCTGTGAGTTCAAGACCAGCCTGGTCTACAAAGTGAGTTCCAGGACAGGCTCCAAAGCTACACAAAGAAACCTTGTCTCGGAAAAAAAAAAGAAAGAAAAGAAAATTTGTAATCCATCCTATTTCACACTATCAGAATACCTGAAGAGTTCATCTGAACAGAAGTGTATCACTAAGATTGGCGGGTATCAAAGCATCTCTCATTCCCACTCCGGGAGGCGTATACATGTCTGTGTGTTCCAGGTGTTCCACACCTCCACCAGCCAGCCACCATTGCTACACATAGTATTCCCTTTTCCTTGAGCTGCTTTACCCAGATAATAAGCACAATTTGATGACGTGAGTACTGCAGGCAAAAACCAGGTAAAACAAACTTAACCAAAGCTTTGTGGAATCAGAGAAAAATCACAGCTCTGAGGAGGAAGTAAGTCAAAACTAAGTGTCCCTTACTGCCGGTGAAGATCACTGGCCATTTTTTACTACAAGAAATTGATTCTCAGCTACTGTGTCAATTCCAGCAAACACATAGCTAAGCTTGCGTCTTAAAAAAAAAAAAAAAAACATAGTGTTGAATTATTATGGTCTGTTTTAGAAATTCTACTTGCAAAAACAAACAACCAAAAAAAAACAAAAAACAAAAAACCCTGTGGGGTGGCTCAGTGGTTAAGAGCTCTTGCTTCTCTTTCAGAGTTCTGTTCCCAACACCCATGTCAGGTGGCTCACAATTCCAGCTCCAGGGCTCGGATGCCTTCTTTTGGTCTCCATAGGCACCTGCATACACATTTTTTCTCTTCTTTGGATTATGCTTTTGTTTTATCCATATGAATTCATATTTATATGAAATTTTTTGAAATTTCAGGAAAGATGCTGTGGTTCATTTTTGAATAATTTTTCTGCAGAAGTTCTTCTGGTTTTAGTTTTAATTTTGTAAATAATGCTGAATATTGTTTTCATTTTTCTTTTATTTAATTGTATTAACATGAATATTGTTATATAAATGAAAATTCTTCAAAAATAGTATAGTTTTAAAAATCCATTAAAGGGATGTACTATGATGATTTCATATAAATCATTGAAAGAGGTAAGTATTGAAAAAGTGCTGCTTCAAAGGATAATGTGTTAATTATCCATTACACCAAGTCCTATAGGAAAATAATTGGGTATGGACTATTCATAGTTCAAAACCTTTTTTTCTCTTCACTGAGACAAGTAATGAGATTTTATCAGAGAGAAGAAAGCATGCGTACAAAAAAACTTTCAGTACAAGGAAACTTTCCAACATAATGGTATTTGACACCATACACTTTTGAAGGGCCAAACATTTGGAATCACTTCCCTTAAAGGAATCTTTCTCACATCAAAAAATATACAAATAATAGCCTCCATGCTTATTATCTTTATTCCAAAGTAATGGATCCCATAAAAACATCTAAAAGTAAAGTTGTTTGGCAACAATCACCTCAAGAAATATACAAAACTTTAACATTGCATAAAATAACTGTTTTCTGATAACAGTTCCAAATAGAAACAAACGTTTCAGAGAAATGATAAGAAAAGAAACTCTACTGGATTCCTGTCTTCCTAAACATCTTCCCTACCAACACCAGACTACTGAGGCTCTTGGACAGCCTTGATCAGAGACTTGCTGGCCAACTAAGAGTAGGATGACCATGCTCTATGTTCAATCAAATTCTAGGTATATATGAGCCCTACCAAGAGCTGTATGCTTTGGCCTGTCCACGTTTTATAGCTCTATTTATAAGCTTATATAGTTTAGTGAAACTTGAATTTGATGAGAGTCCTTTCTAGAATCGATACCACTAGAAACACATTTTATGTGGATGAGTGGATAATTAAGAAGCAGAGTCGTCTACTGACAAGTAACTGGTGCAGATAAATCCCACACCATAGCCCAAACTGTTGTTTGGAAACAAAACTTGAGTCATAAATCATCCATTCAACCAGCTAATTTATTTATCTGGAGTTGTATTTGACAGCTGAGGTAGACTACCACAGAGATATAAAGCTATTTTTAAATGTTAATCTTGAGGCTCGTACACTGTAAGGCAGGAAGATGGCTCAAAAATGTTTAATATGCTTTAACAGAAGTCATTTGGTCCCTGATCTTTCATGCATAACTCAGGGGCTTGGGCTAAAATCAAATGCCTTCCTTAGGAAATGACGCTCGCTCCTGACTGCAAATTCAACAAGCGAATGAAGAGTGACTTTCACAGAAAGATTAGAGGACAGGTTCCTCTGTGATTGCTTCCATGCCTAAAATCTAAACGACAAAAGAAAATCACCTACCACGAGGGTCTCACTTCCACATGACATTTTCACATTGGTAGTGATAATCTGTAACCCTGAAACTCCACAGCGAGTCTCTGAGAATCCCCACGATCATAAACAACAATCTCAGTACTACATGATAGGTGTCCCCTGAGGACTAAAAAATTCCACCCGCCAAGCCCATGTGAGACAATCCTCATCACATAAGAAAAGTGACGTCCAAACATATAACTTCAAAAGGGCTAGTGGACTTCTCTATGGGGTAAGCAGGCCATGTGTGATCCCATCATCTCTAGCCTGAAGATTGTGGAGGTGCATGGGCACAAAAATGAAGGCAGCACATGCATTAGCACTGTTGACACTAATAAAAGTGATTTTAAAATATGCTGCATGACAGCTAGCACATCTTGAAATATATTGTGCATTGCTGAAGCAACGTTACGTTGTACATCAATTGTCTTCCTCGGCTGCCCTCTGATTCTTGTAAATACGAGCATTTCCCAGGGGTTCTTGGGCCTGTGTCTGAACGAGGCAATAGGGAAATCATATTTTATGCTGTCAACCAGATTTAATAAATTACAAGGGATTTAGAAGAAACACGTAATATGTATATGTTACCCAGTACATGTAATGGTACTTAATATGCATTATTTAAATATATGCATACAGCAGTATCCACAAAGCACTGATTCCAGGACCCACCCCACCTCTAAACAGATAATCAAAGAATGTTCAAATCCATCATGGGAAATGATGTAGTATTTGCATTCAACTGCTTACCCATAACTTCTAATGAATTTTAATCACCTCTAAATTGGTTATAATACTTAATACAATGCAAATGTTATATGAATGGTTATTATAGTGCGTTTGTTATATGAAATGACAAGAATGCCTGTAGATAAGCAGTACAGATGCATTTTTTTCACATACTTAGAACCAACAGTTGGTTGAATCCGAGCCTGGAATCTGCAAATATGGAGAGCCAACTATGCTGTTTTTATCTCCTCTCTAATCTTCCTCATTTGCTTTCAGGATTCTGGAAAATAAGATAGTTAATTATAGGTTCTGGGTGATCTGAATAAAACACAGGGCAGAGGGAACATTAGCCGAAAGTAATCCAAGGATGGCTCAAGGAAAGAAACTCTGAAAGGCAATCTTCATTTTACCTAGTCGGGGAAGGAATGGACCAAGAGAAGAAGGAGACTGAAGAACCAGACTGCATGGAGGGAGAAATAAAATGTAACAAGACTCTCCTGTGAAGTGTCTGCTTTCACAAAATGCCTCATTTAACCTTTGTTGGATAAAAAGATGTTCAAAATACAACTACTGAGTTATTTTATATTACTTAACCCTTAAGCTATGTTCAGTTCTGGCCTCTGGGAGATTTTAATCCCTTTGCCATCATAAATATGCTCCACTCCAAATATTGGTACAGTTTTTTTTCTTTTTCTTTTTTTAATTTTATGATTTAATTTAATTTTACATATCAGCCACGAATTCCCTTGTTCTCTCCCCCCCCCCCCCGCCTTACTCCCAGCCCACCCCCCATTCCCATCTCCTCCAGGGCAAAGACTCCCCTGGGGATTGAGTTCAACCTGGTAGATTCAGTCCAGGCAGGTCCAGTCCCCTCCTCCCAGGCTGAGCCAAGTGTCCCTGTATAATCCCAGGTTCCAAACAGACAGCTCATGCACTGAGGACAGGTCCCGGTCCCACTGCCTGGATGCCTCCCAAACAGATCAAGCTCATCAACTGTCTCACTTATCCAGAGGGCCTGATCCAGCTGGGGGCTCCTCAGCTATTGGTTCATAGTTCATGTGTTTCCATTCGTTTGGCTATTTGTCCCTGTGCTTTATCCAACCTTGGTCTCAACAATTCTCGCTCATACAAACCCTCCTCTTTCTCGCCAATTGGACTCCTGGAGCTCCACCTGGGGCCTGGTCATGGATCTCTGCATCCAGTTTCCTCAGTCATTAGATGAGGTTTCTAGCACGACAATTAGGGTGTTTGGCCATCCTATCACCAGTCAGAATCTGGAAATAACCTAGATGCCCTTCAACTGAAGAATGGATAAATAAAATGTGGTACATATACACAATGGAATACTACTCAGCAGAGAAAAATAATGACATCATGAGGTTTGCAGGCAAATGGATGGATCTAGAAAAAATCATCCTGAGTGAGGTAACCCAGACTCAGAAAGACAAACATGGTATATATGCACTCATAGGAGGATACTAGATATAAAACAAAGATGACTAGACTCCTACTCACAACTCCAGGAAGGCTACCTAGAAAATAGGACCCCAAGAAAGACACAGGGATTGCCCAATGACAGAGAAATGGATAAGAACTACATGAACAACCTGGACATGAGTGGGGGTAATGAAGGGCAAGGGTCGAGGGAAAGAGAGCTTAGGGGAGCGGGAGATCCCAGCTGGATCAAGAACAGAGAGGGAGAACAAGGAACAAGAGACCATGATAAATGAAGACCACATGAGAATAGGAAGAAGCAAAGTGCTAGAGAGGTCCCCAGAAATCCACAAAGATACCTCCACAATAGACTCCTGGCAATGTTCGAGAGAAAGCCTGAACAGTTTATTTTTTTGTTTGGGGGTGTTTTGTTTTGTTTTGTTTTGTGGAGACAAGGTCTTACTATATAGCCACTCAGCCTATCACTGTTTAGTTTTGGCTTTGTCTTTGGGATTGGTGTTCAGCACTTCTTTTTGTTTAGGCATATTAAGAAACCATGTTAGTATGCTCAGGTTATTGAATAAGGAATGAGGCTATCACGGGGAAAGGCGGAAGCTCAGACACAAATATGAAGAGGTCACTTGTGATTTCTGCTTCATCCATTGTTCCAAGTGAAATCATACTAGACTCGCACATCTCATAGGTAACAAACACGAGCTTCATGCAAAGGGAAAGATGTTTAAAGAGTCATTTCACAACCAAATCAAACTAGTGGGAACTCATGAACTGTGGACCAATAGCTGTGGAGCCCTCATGGGACTGGACTAGGCCTTGATAGGCAAGACAGTCGTTTAGCTTCAACTGTGTAGGGGGCCCCCAGCAGTGGGATCAGGACCTGTCCGTGATGCATGAGCAGGCGTTTTGGAGCCCAGTGCCTATGGGGGACACCTTACACAGCCTTGGTGTGGGAGAGGGGCCTGGACTGCCTCAACTGAATGTACCAGGCTCTGCTGACTCCCCATGAGAGGCCTTGCCTTGGCAGAGGTGAGAATGGGGGGGTAGGTTGGAGGGAAAGGCTGGGGGCTGGGAGGAGGGGGGAGAGGGGGATCTGTAATTGGTATGTAACATGAATAGAAAAATTCTTAATAATAAAAAAAAGAAAAGAAAAGAATCATTTCACTTGGATGCCAGGCATGGTGGTGCACTCCTGCAATCTCAGAACTTGGGAAGGTGGCGGGAGGAGGTACGGAAATTCAAGATCAGCCTCTGTTACACAGAAAGTTCAAGACCAGCCTAAGCTACATGAGATATGAGGCCCTGTATCGAAGAAGAAGAAGAAGAAGAAGAAGAAGAAGAAGAAGAAGAAGAAGAAGAAGAAGAAGAAGAAGAAGAAGAAGAAGAGAAGTGGGGAAGAAGGAAGGGAGAAAAGGGGAGGAAAGAAGGGACAGAAGATGAAAGGAAGAAAGGAAGATGGAAATAGGGAAGGAAATTAATCACTAGGAAGAAGTAAGAGTTTTGTATAAATTTCATTTTCATGGCTACTGATTGAACTAAGCATGGCATGAAGTAATGAAAACTTAGAGTGAACTGGAATGCTTTCTGGACAAGACAGCAAAATCCTGGGTAAACAGCCACTGTGAAGTAAGGGAGGAATTCCAGTTGGAGGAAAGCTGGAAGAGGAAGTATTAAATTCTGCTTAAAACTTTGGCTCTCATTCTCTGGTTGGCTCCTGTACCATGCATGTAAAACAGTTGTCTTCTGTACCATGCATGTACAATGTGGTGATATATTATGTCCCCCAATATATTGTGCACCCTAATAAACTTATCTGGGGTCAGAGAACAGAACAGCCACTAGACATTGAGGCCAGAAAATGGTGGCACACACACCTTTAATCCTAGTATTCTGGAGGCAGAGGTCCATCTGGATCTCTGTGAGTTCAAAGCCACACTGGAAACAGCCAGGCATGGTGACTCACACCTTTAATTCCAGGAAGTGATGGCAGGAAGCAGAAAGGCATATAAGGCATGAGGAACAGGAACTAGAGTCTGGTTAAGCTTTTAGGCTTTTGAGCAGCAGTTCAGCTGAGATCCATTCAGATGAGGACTCAGAGGCTTCCAGTTTGAGGAAACAAGATCAGCTGAGGAATTGGCAAGGTGAGGTTAGCTGTGGCTGGTTCTGTTTCTCTGATCTTTCAGTGTTCACCCCAATACCTGGCTCTAGGTTTGTTTTTATTATTCAAGATTCATGTTACAGTACAAGTTAGCTAAACATTATACATACAGTGAACTGAACTGAGCTATGTACTACTAGCAAAAATATCAAGTTTGTAAGCTTAGGCCAACCTGATTCTCCAAAACTGAAAACATCAAAACTCCTCCAAAGTACTTAATAGAACTCTGAGTCTCTGTAAGACCACATTCACAATACCAAGGATACAACATTTATTTCCTAATGAAGGCAAGGATCTGCATGGACCCAAAAAGTGAGTGATGTTCTCATTCATATTCTCAATTGTTTCAAATTATTAAAGGAAACCATGAAGCCAAAGGGTCAGAAATGGCATTGAGAAATGCACAACCATTGAAGAAAGGAATAAAAACCATAGGGAACTGGGCAAATACTCACTGCTTGAAGCCTACAAGAAGGGAGAAAGGAAATGTGTTAATGGCTAAAGAGGCCATGGTGATGGATAAATGATCAGCACTGGCACTTTATCAGAAAGAGGTTTACCATTTCAACACCAATGCAGAAGCAAGTTTCCTCTGGAAAGCACCAACCCCCAAAATAGTAGTCTCTTTGTTGCAACTTTAGTAGATCCTATTACTCGTAGTTTTTTTCCTCAAATAATAAATGATCTAGAACTTCAGGGCATATAACACAGCAGCAAAGTCAGTTCAGAGCTTAGAGGTATTCTAGATCTAACCCCTTAGAATTTGATCTTCATTGTTGTACCCCTTAATTACCCTTCTAGATTCCAAAAAACAAAGGATGCTCATCTGAAATAGACAAAGCTATTGACCTTTTGTCTCAACATCTGATGTCCTCACTTGACTCCAAATTGTCTTTCCAACCATTTGGTCAGTCACAGTGTGAACAACATAACTAAACTTCCAATCATTCCAACTCTTAAGGTCATTCTATATCTTGCCACAGGCTTTTTTTTTCTTTGTCTGGAAAATTCTTCCACAAAAGATAGCTGGAATTGTTTTTATTCAGGTTTTTATTCAGTTCAGCTAAGCAGAAGTAGCTCTTTCCTTTCTTGTGACTCCAGCTTCTAAGGAGATTTTTACATATTTTACATATTTACATTCCTTAAATAGCATGTAATACATCGAATTGTATGTTGTGGAATATTCCTTTATACTGTGTGAAGGTATGTCACTGTGGTTGGTTTAATAAAAAGCTAAATAGGTTCGTTTAATAAAAAGCTTAGCCAGTAGCTAAGCAGGATTTTGGGGGAGAGAGGATGCTGGGAAAAAGAAGGTGGAGTCGCCAGCCAGATGCAGAGGAAGCAGCATGAGTAGTACAGAGAGATGAGGTAATGAGCCACGTGGCAGCACATAAATTAATAGAAATGGATTAATTTCAGTTATAAGAGCTAGTTAGAAACAAGCTTAGGCTACCGGCCAAGCTTTCATAAATAAGAAGTCTCCATGTGGTTATTTGGGAGTTGCCTGGCAGTACAGAAAAATCCACCTATAGCTGTAATCATGGCCCATTTCAGTCTGAAAACTAGCTAGGTTATATTCATCAGTTACCAGTCATAGAACAATGATGCTGCTAAAAGAAATGGAACTCACCCCCAAATGTGATGGTGCATTGTCATTGAGATGATTAAAGTGCACTGAGATGGGACCACAGAAAACTGGCATTAGGACTGTCCCAGATTGTATTAAGCAGTTCATCTTTATTTCTAATTCTATTTCTGGAGTATTTATACTTAAATATCTCCTTTTTCCACCTTCAAATCTCCAGTATGATATACTTTCTCTCTCATTCCATGATCCCCTCTTTCTCATCATTCTCTTTTATTTGCTTCTGAAAAATAGATCAGATACTTTTGTATGAAAATGATCTTATTACAGCATTTAAATTACTATCACCAGGTCTGGGGATATAGCTCAGTGGGTTCAATCCAAGCACTACAAGGGAAAAGAGAGAGAAAAGGAAAGAGGGAGGGAGGGAGAAAGAAAGAAAGAAAAAAACTCCAAGTCTGCTCATCACTGTGTGGCCAGACCAACAAATTCCAATAATGGGTCCAACTTCCAAGGCTGGAGAAGGAAAGTAAAGGCCATAAGAGGTTGCTGTAATATGTTCTGGTTCCATTTACTTGTCTGCCTTTCTTTTCTTTTCATCTCTTCCTTCTTTCCTTTTCTGTCTGTTCTTTCAATATGGGCTTGGCATATGACCTAACTCTAGAACCAATACCAATGCTCTTTCCTCAGCCTCCCAAGAGTTAGAATTACAAGCTTGACCTGAGCCATCATTTCTAGCCCTGTATTTCATAACACCATGTGCTCCTTGACCATATTTGGGATTTTTCCATTTTATTTATGTTTAATACTTCATAAATAATTAGCACAATGCCTGAGGCAAAGTCAGTGTTCAACAAATATTGATGGGTTATAGAATTGAATAAGCAACAAGTGACTAAATAAATGAATAACTGAAAAGCTTACAACTTACAGGAAATTCATGTATTGGGGCAAAAATAGGTAATATGCTGCACAGTAAACCTATTATCATTGTTTTCATAGAAAAACCAAATAATTTTATGGCCAATTTGACAGTAACAAGTTTTCACTCAAAGAGACCATAATTGCATATTGAAACAAGTTAGAACCAATTCCCCTCAGCTGGGCTGTCTCTACAAAGCTTCATTTTATGCATAAGAACATTGCCAGTATGCAACTAAAAGGAATAGATCCCCAGGGGAAACTGCTTCATTTTTCTATTTCTTCTCTGTCCATGGCATATTAGGTCATATACCTAAAGCTCTAAAATATTCTTTGCCACCTCTATATGATACCACTCTGAATTCTTTTTTTTTTTTGTTTTGTTTTGTTTTGTTTTGTTTTGTTTTGTTTTTTGTTTTTCGAGACAGGGTTTCTCTGTGTAGCTTTGCGCCTTTCCTGGAACTCACTTGGTAGCCCAGGCTGACCTCGAACTCACAGAGATCCGCCTGGCTCTGCCTCCCAAGTGCTGGGATTAAAGGCATGTGCCACCACCACCCAGCCCACTCTGAATTCTTAATGTTGCATTTACATTGCACTCTGACTGTGATGGCTATCCTTAGCTGTCAACTTTACTTCACGTGGAATGAACTAACCCCAGGCATCTGGTACATATATGAGGGATTTTATTATTATTATTGTATCATTTGAAGTGGAAAGCTCCACTTTTAATCTGGTGGGTGTTTTGAGCTGAGGAATTCTGAGATGAAAAAATACACTTTAATCCTGATCTTTTAAGGTAAGAAGATCCATTCATTCACAGACCTTAGAACCTACTTCTTCCAGATTCTGGTGTGTACTGAAGACCAGCTGAGACTCTTGGACTTCTCATTGGTTGACAGCCATTGTTGGACTAGTTGGACCACAACCTATAAGCCATTCAATAAGTCCCCTTTATATATGTAATATATATTTATATATGCAATATATATTAGTATGTAATATGCATATATTCATTCTATAAATTCTGTTCCTCTAGAGAACCTTAACCAATGCAGATTTGAGTTCCAGAACTTGTTTTCAAGCAACGGAAGTACAAGGATAAATTTTCTAAGTATCTGGAATGTGATTTCCAATTTGTCAGCACAATGAACAAAGTGGGCATGGTGGCAGAGATGGGGGTTATACATAGGCTCAACAACATGGACTCCCACTCACCAAGGCTGACCTGGCTACAGCTGCTGCTGAGTGCCTGATCTGCCAACAGCAGAAACCAACACTGAGGCCCAGATTTGGCACCATTCCCCAGGATGATCAGCAGCAACCTAGTGGCAGATTGACTACATTGGACCACTTGCTCCATAGAAAGAACAACACTTTGTCCTTACTGCAGTAGATAGTTATTCTGGTTACAGATTTCACTTTCCTGCATGGAATGCTGCTGCCAAACCATCTTCTGTAGACTTACAGAATGCGTGATCTACCGTCATGGTGTTCCATACTGTTTTGCTTCTGAAAAAGGAACTCACTTCTCAGCCAGAGAAGTGTAATAGTGGACCCATGATCATGGAATTCACTGGTCTCACCATGTTTCCACCATTCTGAAGCAGCAGCCTGATAGAAAGATGGAATGGCCTTCTGAAGACACAGTTACAACACCAATTAGGTGACAACAGCCTAAAGGACTGGGACAGCATTCTCCAGAAGGGAATGTATGCTTTGAATTAGCATCCAATATACGTTATGGTTTCTCTGATAGCCTGCATCAACAAGTCTAGGAAATAGGGGGTCAATAGTTCCACTCACTACCACCCCTAGTGACCTACTAAGAAATTTTTTGCTTCCTGTTTCCACAACCTTAGATTATGCTGGCCCAGAAGTGAGCCTAAGTGGGGAGCACTCCGGCCAGGAGCCACTACAAACATTCCATTGAACTGAAAGCTCAAACATTTCCCTGGCCACCTTGGGCTTCTGATGCCCATAAGGCAACAGGCTAAGAAACAAATAACAGTATTAGGAGGGGTGATACATCCAGATTACCACGGGAAAATTGGGTTACCTCTCCACAATGGAGATAAGAAAGATTATGTGTGGAGTGCAGGAGATCCTCTAGGGCATCTCTTGGTGCTACCATGTCCAGTGATTAGAGTCAATGGGAAACTACAACAACCTAATCCAGGCAAGATGATAAAGGGCACAGACCCTTCAGGAATGAAGGTGTGGGACACTCCTCCAGGAAAGGAGCCAAGACCTGCCGAGATTCTTGCTGAGGGTGGAGGAGGTACAGAATAGGTAGTAGAGGAAGGTAGTTATGAATACTAGCTGAGGTCATGTGGCCGGTTACAGAAATGGGGATTATAATTGACATGAGTTTTTCTTCCATATTTTGTTAAGAATGTATTTGTATAGATATTTGTGTTTTCTTTCCTCAATTTCTTTATCATGCAATGTAACATCAATTAAGAGAATATCGGTGGCTATCATATTTAAGTTGATATACTAAAAGAATGTCCCTCAAGAGACATTGCCACCTATTCTAAACTTTATAATGTGTTTGTGGCTGAATGAGGGATAGTTATGCCATGTTAGGCTCAGTGTGACCTGGTTAATATATAATGCATTTACAATTGTATGTGGGATAATTATGCCATGCTTAGGCATTATTATGAATTGATTATTGCTTTCATTTGGAAATTAATCACGACATAAGGAGATAACCTTATGTCAGAAAACCCGAGCAGGACACATTCTCTCACAGATAACTGATCAGAATTCCCCCATCTGTGATGGTTTATGCTGTCAACTTAACAGGAGCTAGAATCACCAAGAAGCCACGCCTCTGGGCGTGTCCATGAGGGAGTTCCTAAGTTGAGTTAACTGAAAGGTTAGACCCACCCCAAATGTAAGCAGTGCCGGTCCTTGAACTAGTGTCTAGGGCTACATGAAAAAGCGAGCCTGGTGGTGGTAGCACACGCCTTTAATCCCAGCACTAGGGAGACAGAGCCAGGCGGATCTCTGTGAGTTCGGGGCCAGACTGAGCTAGCAAGTGAGTTCCAGGAAAGGCGCAAAGCTACACAGCGAAACCCTGTCTCGAAAAACAAACAAACAAAACAAAACAAAAAAAAAGAGAAAAAAGAAAGAAAGAAAAAGTGAGCTGAACATGAGTACTCATCTTTCTCCTTCCTAACTGTACCGCGTGAGAAGCTGTCTCACTCTCCTCACCGTGCCTTCCCCACCATGATGGACTGAACCTGAAACCGTGAGCTTAAATAAGCCCTTCCTTTGTGGTTTTTGTTAGATATTTTGTCACAGCAAGGAGGAACACAGCCAAAACACCGCATTTATATTTTATTTCCGGAGCAGGAACTCCCCAGGGGTTATCATGCATGAAGGGCTGTTACCGCAGTGTCTATAACAATCAGTTGAATTCTTAAGTGGCTTCCATTATGGGCAAAAAAATGGTCTATAATTGGATACATAAATAATACGAGAATATGTTCCAGTCCTCTAAGTTAAGATTAGTTAGATTTTTCTGATCTCATGATGGCTACTTTACCTTCTAAAATGTATGTCCTTGTTAGAGAGTTGATTAAGAATATACATAACTGGATTAGAATTATGTATCTCATTTGCATTATGAATTTAGAATTATTTTAGCACAATAATTCAAGCAAACAATATAGAACAAGCATGAAGTATATAAAATAATATTGGTTAATAGGTATTTAATCATTTCAAGCATCGCATGTATCATAGCCTAATTTTTCTCCTAAACTAATATGCTGTCATTAACAAATACCATCGTTCTTCAGTTGCTAAAATAAAATGTAGTATACATAAATCCTGCTACAATAGGAACTTAACCACAGTTTCAGAAGACTTCTATAAAGAATAGTAGAAAAGATGCATTTTTAAAGAAAAAAAAATGTGTTTGGTTACTTCCAATAGGCGGCGAAATGAGCATATAGGCAATATCATAAGACTATCAGCTATACCACTAGTGACATTTGTAAAAGGAAAAGGGAATATTTCAGGTAAGAAGGTTCTTCATCTTTTTTAGTGCAGTTTAGCAAGTATCTCTGGGCCACTCTACTGTCCTGCCTGAGACATATAATGAATGAGAGACTCTACTGGCCAAGTGTCTAGGTACAAGCTAACCATAAATAAAGTGTGAATCACAAAATGTCAGCAACTAGACACTTACATGTATAAGAAAACACAGACTCTCTTCCCTTGCATGGACACCAGCCAGCTTCCTTTGTCCTGGGGTTGCTGATCATCTTCAGTGTGTGTTCAGAAATATCCATGCGAAGCAGGATAAGTCACTCAAATTTCTTAACTGCAGTCACTTGCTACATTTCTTTACATCCCCACTGTACTGAATACAAGGATGTTTCAGCATCAAAACACTGGAACTAGAGATCCTACTCTTTTTTGATGTTGGTTTTTCCATAAATTTATTAAGATAAGTAAAAGAAATATTCTTCTCAATTTTCATAAAAGCCAAGTAGCTGCCATTGCTGCCAGAAAAAAAAAAAACCCAACCATTGATGGCAAAATAAGCATAATGTTAGCTACTATGAAGGCTGGGGTTTTGTTTTTTTTTTAAACTTCATCAATTTTTTATAAGGGAAGCTTTGAAAGGACCAGCCCATGGACCACCAAAGGAACTTAAAGTGTTTGTGTTGCTTTGAGAGTGATGTAATCTTCTAAACAATTTTAAGTTTACAATGTAAAATAAACACAATTTAGAAACATTTTAATAATTGTGGGATAAATGCCCCCAGAAGCAATTAAAACAAAATTGCTAATACAATGTAAGTATATGACTCACAAAATAGCTTATTTCCCTGAAATTCACACTCTGGGAAAAGCAAGTGTCAGACTGTCTCTCATGTAAAATGATGGAGGTGTGGAAATAAAACATGGACTATCTCTGATAGAGGCATATAGTGGAAATCTGTGACTGTTCAAAATGATACTTTGTTCTTTACATATTAACTGAAAGTCACATTTATTTTGGTGTTTTGTCATGGAGTACCAGAGTTCCCCAGCATCATTCTGTCTCTTGGCCTCTTCAAACAATATAACCATATGCACAGTTATTTCAACTCTGTTCATGCATGCCTCTGTCCAGCCTCATCTAGAATGCCCTTCAGTCTTTGTTGAGTATTTTCTAGAAGCTGTAAAAGAACCGTTTGCCTCCAAGTTGGAATGACACCAGCTTCCCAGAGAATGGCACATCAAATCCAGCCTGATATGTAAAAGGAGTTTTCAACAGGAGCTACTTAGGACACTGAGGGTTGCACTCACCCAGTCACCATAGATGCCTTGTGCCTTAGGTCAGTCTAGAGCAGAAATCTGGGCTTAGAGTGCCACCTACTGTCACAACATCAGAAGTGACTGTACAGCATATGACAGCCAAAAACCATAAGCACACTCCATCTTCCCACTCTCAGGGATTCTGCTGATCTCAGCAAACACTGACTATGTGAGGAATGGCTCTGTTTGCTGGAGCCTAGCATGTAAACGACAGCTTCCTGACAATGGGACTCCTCTGGCTGGGCTTCAGAGGAGAGCAGCCATGCACAAACTAGCACAGCAAAAGTGTCAGATAATGCGACCATTTCCACGACTGAGCGAGCCAGGCTTTGCTTTTGGACGGGAAAACAAATTCTGACTTGAAATCATTATTACAATATTTGTTGTGACAATCTGTTGAAATTAATATAAACTCGTACAGAACTCAACTTTTTAAAATTATTTTTAAGGTTGTAATATAATTACATCATTTCCCTCTTCCTTTCAATGTTTTAACATAAATGTGATATAATGTTCATCCAGCATGGAGACAAGCACATCTGTATCTACAGTATTAAAACCAAGGAAATACAACTTGACAGCAGAGCTCATTTTTGTCAGTGGACAATATTTTTACATCTCATTCAGCAAGAGTTGCAACATAAGAAAGCAATGTGTAAGTGAAAGATGGTATTATTTGCTTCAACAAATCAAACTAGAGAAGGAATTTTCGGCTGTCAACTTCATGTGAGGACAGATGCGGTATGTTATATCACAATAAAAATTTTCAGTGGGCAAAAGAATTGGGTGAGTTGGGTGTAGTCGCTATAGAAGCTATGTTTCACAATAAATAAAAGAGAACAAAACCAAAGATTTTTAAGAGCAAATCTGTAAAAGAAAGATGTACTAAGTAAGTCAAATAAATATAGAAATACAATTACAGAGATGATATAATATAGTCTTATAACTTATTTCAGAGAAGTTAAAAAGTTATGAGTGCTATCTAGAAATGTGAGATAAGTAAATTTAACTGAGTATGAATGGTATATCATACTTGGTTACTTTTCTATTTCTGTGATAAGACACCATGAGCAAGACAATTTATAGAAGAAAGTTTATTGGGGGCTTATGGTTAGAGTCCATGACCATCATGACCAGAAACACCATGCAGGCATGGTGCTGGAGCAGTAGCTGAGAGCTTGCATCTTGATCCACGAGCACAAGGCAGAGGGAGGCGTTTCAGGGATTCAGAAATTTCAAAACCTGCCCCCAGTGACACACCTCTAACAGTCCCCTCCCCTAGTCCTCCCCAAACAGTTACACAAATTTGGGACTGACTGAGTATTCAAATAAATGAGCCTGGGGGGACCATTCCCATTCAAGCCATCATAGTGTACTTTAGCTAAACTAATAACCCTAACTTCCCATTTGCTAAACCATAACCCTAACCAATACTCACACAGAATTCAGACGAAGCCTGATTTGTGCTACCCAACTTCTTTTCCAGCTCTATCCACCTCCATGTACTGGAAAGAGTTTGGGGCCCAGGTCACTGGGCAGAGTTACTCATAACAATATAGCCAGAGAGTACTTCCTCAGAAACTCCAAATGAGGAAGAGAAAACATTCACTTTCTAGTACACATGGGCTACTATAACAAAATACCTAAGACACTGAGTAGTTCATAAAAGGCAGGAATTACTTCCTCCAGATTCTGGAGACTGAAGAGACCAACATGAAGATAGGGATAGATTCAACGATAGTGATGCATGCCCACTTCACCACAGGCCTCTTCTCACTGCTGCCTCACATGGAAGAAGGTGGGGGCTCTTCCTGGGATCTCTATGGTAAGGGCACCAATCTCATTCTTAAGAGCTCCATCTTCATGGTCTAATCACTTCCTAAAAACCATGCCTCCTGAAAAATATATTGTACAATGATAGATTGCTTCCAACACATCCAGATAAATGTTTTTGGGTTTTGGTTTGGTTTGGTTTGGTTTGGTTTGGTTTTTTTGTTATGTGTATGGGGGAGGGGAGGTTATTTTGCCTAAGGAAATCTTGCTGCAGGTTCAAATATCAATAAAAGTGTTGAAGCTTCGCTGTGTGGATTTATCATATTAAAATATACCCTGCCTCTTACAGCCGTCACTCTGTGTTTAAGATTTCAATTTATGAATTTAGAGGAGACTTGTTCATTTCAGTCTGTGGAGCGGTGTATTTCCCTAAACTGATCTGCTAAATACAGAACTATAACTTTGTCTGAAATGTGCCTAGCCATCACATAAATATCACCTATGGGCTATGATCTTCCAGCCTTTTTGAAAATGGCAAGAAAAAAACAATTAAGATGACTTTGGTTAATGATCAAGTGCAAGCCTTCAATGTTTCCAAGTTCTAATCTACTATCTCCTCTTCTCTCTTTCTGGTTTTATTAACTAATGGAGGCCACTGTTTTTCCAGGAACTCTTCCCATTTCTCCCACAGACCCCAGGGTTTACTTTAGCTCTCCGTCACGTGTTACAGCCTACTGTTAAGATGGCAGATCAATGCCTAAGGTTTTAGTGTCAAGACCAGCTCTGCCAGTGTCAACGCCCCACACAACAGAGCTTGCCCTGGCTTCTCCTTTTGTGTCACTCTGCCTCAGGCTGAGCTCTCATACATCAATCCCCGGTTTTCCCTTGAGAGATGTGCACGCACTGCTCACATTGCCTGACTCCTAGGCCCTGCTCCAGCTCTTAGATAAATGTCATTCAAATACCACTTTCTTATCCTTCTACCAGGAAATAGGTGTTTCTGTCCATTTTGATCCTTCTACAGGCGAGCTAATGATATAGTTAAGTACAAGGCACTTAACTTCGTTCAAGCCTCTTCTATTCCCTAAAATGATTTACTATATTAAAATAGTATCTTTAATCTGAATTATTAGCTTCATCATGAGCCTAGAAAAATGTGTTTCATCACCTTGAAATCAGATATGGGCCTCTTATACTATCATTGAATGGAGAGAGAAGCTCATCTGTCTATCAGGCTAAAGGTTATCAATGTGGTCACTATGGTTACATAATAGAGCTACAATCATCAGTGTATCCATTCTGTTGTCCTGTCTCCCACCGCCTCATCAACACTTTTTCCTGCTTGTAGCCTGTTTCTCTAACAAGCAGATTTCTGTATGGATCAAAGGGATAGCAAGTAAATGTAAAGACCATGATGTAATGACTGGAACAGAGACATGAAACTGGGATCAGGGCCAGCGAGATGACTCATTCAGTAAAGGTGTTTGCCACCAACCCTCGTGACCTAAGTTCTATCCCTAAAACACATGGATTTACAGGAGAGAACTGAATATCACAAGTTATCCTCTGACCTCCACAGGTACCCGTGGCATTTGTATGGGCACAGACTTAACACAAGATAAATCAATAAATATAAGAAAGCTGGGACTACATAATTAAAGTCCAAGTGAAATATTATTGAAGTCAGGGAGTAGAAAGGTCAAAGATGTGGCCAAAAACCAATAACTAAATATCAGTATGTTTGCACTAGGAAGAGAACAAGGTTCAAGGTCAGATCTTTCATTCCCACACCATCATCTCTCTGCTTTGTGTCTTTGGGAAACAAAGAGAAGCTGGGTTGATCATCAACAGCCAATTTTTTATTATTTATATCATTATTAAGAAATTTTCTATTCATTTTGCATACCAACCACAGATTTTTTTATCCTCCCTCCTTCCACCCCCCCCCCAGCCTCTCCCGCACCGCATTCGGAGTTCCCACCACCTCCAAGGCAAGGTCTCCCCTGGGGAGTCAGCAGAGCCTGGTACATTCAGTTGAGGCAGGTCCAAGCCCCTCCTCCCTGCACCAAGGCTGTGCAAAGTTTCTCACCATAGGCACTAGACTCCAAAAAGCCAGCTCATGCACTAGGGAAGGGTTCCAATCCCACTACCTGGGGGACCCCTAAACAGTTTAAGCTAAACAACTATCTCACCTATCCAGAGGGCCTAGTCCAGTACCATGGGGGCTTTTCAGCTATTGGTCCACAGTACATGCGTTTTAACAGCCAATGCTTTAATCAAGTACTCCTACACAATCAAGTCTCCATTAAAACCCAAAGGACAGGCTTTGGAGAACTTCTGAGTGGCTGAACATATGGAATGTGACATACCTACAAAAAAGTTCATGGAGGTCCCAAGGTGCCCTTCCCTCACACCTTTCCTCTATGCATCTCTTCTACCTACCATTCCTGAGTTACACCCTTTTTATATAAATAAGAAATTATAAGAACAGCTATTGGTTCCAAAACACCAAGCAGATACCAAAGTCTGTTTGTAACCTTTATATGAAATGTTGTAGAAATTTCATATAGCCTATGCACATCCTCACATAAGCATGAAATTACTTCTGGGTTACTTGTATAGTTTATACAATGTAGATGCTATATATGTTGTACACTGTATTGTGTAGGAAACAATGACAAGACAAAAGTCAGCACATATTCAGGGCCTATTCAATTTTTTTTAACTTTTAGATTTATTTATTTTATGTGTATGAGTGTTTTGCCTGCATGTATGCATATGCACCCTATGCATGCCTACTGCTCATGGAGCACAGAAGAAGGCACTGGCTTCCCAGAAACTGGAATTAAGGTTATGAGCTACCATGTGGGTACTGGGGACCAATCACAGGCTCTCTGCAAAAACAGTGAGTGGTCTTAGACACTGGACCATCTCTCCAGTCCAGGACCTGTTTGGATATAAAATGTCCCCTAAGTCTCATGTGTTGACATCCTAGTGCCTAGCTGATAGGGTGACTGCGATGGGCTTGACTGATGAGAGTGGTAACTCCATTAGTGTACTGGTGAGTCCATAGCTGAATGGGCCATAAGGAAGGAGAGCCTAGTTGGAGGAAGTAGGTCACTAAAGAGGAGCCTTTGAAGAGTCTCTTAAGTCTCTCTCTCTCTCTCTCTCTCTCTCTCTCTCTCTCTCTCTCTCTCTCCTCTTTCTCAGCTACCATAAGGTGAGCATCTATGTTCTGCTTTTGCTTCCCACCATGATGTTCAGCCTCACCTCAGGCCAGAAGTAATTGGACCCAAGGCCCAAGGTTTGGGACCCTTTATAGAAAACACTCCCAAACTCTGAGCCATGAAAAGTCTTTCCTCCTTTAGAACGCTTTCCACCTCTATTTTGTCTTAGCATTGGGAAGCCAGCTACTATATGAAGTATACACATGAAAATCTACCAAAATGTCAATAGCTTTATCGGAAATTACAGAATTTTTCACTCTATCTTTCATCTCCAGCTTTGTCCTTTCCTGGATGTTGCAATATTCGACAATAAAAAATACTATCTCTATAATCAGGGAAAAACATTGAAAGAAGAAAGAAAAATTGCTATTTAATGAGGTAGATAAATTAGGTCTTGGAGACATCGTCCTTAATATTCTAAAAGTTGTTACCTGTAGGAAGATGGAAATACTCAACTTTAAATCACTTGTGGGATTATAGGATCTCTTAGAGGAAACAAAGATGTATTTAAATTGGCTTCCAGAGGCACAGCGAGGTCCCCTGGAAATACCTAGTGCCCAGAGGTTAGAGAGTAGATAGGTGGCAGGTTGACACATTGACTCAAATTTTCAATAGGAAGTTTTTCTGGGGGTAGGAGCTTTATTTTGGCAGTCCAACACACACACACACACACACACACACACACACACACACACACACACTTATGCCAGGGTTCTACCAACTAACTGTAGCTCAGAGAGAAGATAACTCTAGTTCAATCTGTGTGACTACGAACAGTCGTCGTCGTGATTTCATACTTGTTTTCATGCCTCAGTATACAGCCACCATGCTGTCATACTTCAGGGTGTAAAGAGCATTTTAATGATGCACTAGAGAAAGTGTATGTTGGACAGAATGTCTATGCTCATATCTATGATGTCTTCCTTAATTGAAGGTTGTAGTCCCAATCAACCATGTAATCTATTATATGTGGATAACCTGAGAACACTACATTGATACATAAATTAGGCAGATTAGAACAGAGTTGTAAAGAGTTCTTTTCACAAAGTAAAGATGATTTAGGAAATCAGAATCCAGAATAATTTATTTTATTTGAAAAAGAATTGTTAATGAAATAGGACATTAATTCATGAAGGAAATGGCCTTGTTACTTGTGAATATAATTTTAAATTGGCTTCTGCTTACTTTAGAAGATGAAAGGATGGTAGCCTAGGAATTGAACATACTATAATATTGTACACCCCCTCTATCAAGATCTTTTGGGTGTTGTGTATCCTCATGATACCCTACAATTTAGGCACTGTTATTCTCTCTACATGGTGGGTGAGTTAAGTACTGTGCAAGGTTTATGCAGCTGAGAAACCAGAGTCAACACTTAATGAAAAGCTCTTGTCCCAAAAACAACTCCTCTTGAGCAACAGAGTACTCCATAAAAACATCTTATCAACAGAACAGGAGGTAAGAATACTAGTCACAGTAGCTGCTATGGCTGCAGCCTAGAAGTAATTTGAGGGACTGCTTGTTCTAATCAATCCTACAACTAAGCCCTTGCTCAGAGGAAGAGCCCAGAAGGTAAGTGAATTAAGCTTCCACTGCATTCTGAGCGATGAAAGAATTCACTCTGTATCCACATGATGGCGGTAGTGAGAAGAATGGAATAACTCTGTAAAAAAGAAACTAACATTTAATTTTACCTTCCCTGGTGCTGTTTACTATCAACTCCTTTTAGAGCTCTTAGAACTCTTTGTTTAGACAAACATCTTTCTTGTCAAGAACAAGAGCACTTTCTAAACAGTTGGAAAACTAAATGAAGGAGGATACAAATGTCATCATCAGTACTGCATATGTTCTCCTAAAAAAACCGTCCAGGGCAAGTGGGTGGTAAATTGTTCAATGATTCCTTCCTTGGGCTACAGTCAGAACCTGAATGAACAATATCCTTTACAAACAATGCACTGGTCTTTCTTGATGGTAAAAAGGCGGCGGGGTGGTAGGGGAGTGTTTCATGATCCCCATTTTGTTTTTCTTCCTTTGCTGACGCACAATAATAAGGACCAATCTCCCACCAAGCCTGTAGAGGCAGATTAACACAGCCAGAAGAACCAGGAACCAAAATGTTACCTACAACAGAAAGAAGAGCAAGACGAGCAGAGGTAACAATGCCCTGGGTGTTGCCCCACACTCCTTCCTAACCCCTGTAGAGTGTCTCTCTCTCTCTCTCTCTCCTCTCTCTCTGTCACTGTTGGGTGGTTACAGTGTAGCTTTGCTGCACTGCTAAACTAATTGAAGCTGTATAGATCTGTCTGTTGGTAGTGGTATTTATATGAGTTTTATCAACCAAAATCAGAACATCAAAAGGCATTGTATTCATCTACATTATAAGAAGTAGCATAGAGTCTTCCTCCAGTTTCCTCCCACTTTTCTGGTTTGTTTCCTACTTGGCCTTTAGAGAAAACTCACATCAGTGTTCTGGAGTTTCCTCTGAGGAAATTTGAAACTGGCCTTTCTGATGTTTATAATAGTAAAATAAGTTTTACTAAAATTTACTTGGAAAATAAGATTAGATTATTGATACCTCAAGTCCTACATTATAGATAAAAATATCAACTTCTCTAGACATGCATATTGAAATCATCATCATGTATAGTGTCAGGAAGTTTAATATTTATTTATCATGAGCATTGTCCTCCATTGTCTTTAACTCTCCTCTAAGATGACAATTTTCTTTTTTAAAAATAATTTATTTATTTGTATTTTATGTACATTGGTGTTCTGCCTGCATGCATATCTGTGAGAGGGTGTCAGATCCCCTGGAACAGGAGTTATAGACAGTTGTGAGCTGCCATGTGGGTGCTGGGACTTGTACGAGCAGCCAGCATTCCCAACCACTGCGCCAACTCTCCAGCCCCTAAGATGACAATTTTCATGGGTGATGTACATGACACTATGTCTTTTTGCTTGTCACACCATGACCTTCACCTGAAACATAAAATATAGTTTAACTTAAAACAATAATTGCACATGCATTTTATCTATTTTGTTTATTCTATTATTAGATGTTTTGGTGGAAATGTTAATTAATAATAAAATTCTAATTAATATTAGGAACACACCTCCAGCATCTCATCATTTGAAATTCTGGTGACTAACAGTTTGACAAAGGTCATCTTTAACATCTTAATGATTGTCTTCCTAGGTCTAGATTACCAAAAGTTTTCATCAAAAAAGGATGTTGTAGGTCATCAAATAATCTTTGATACCTAGTTAGATAGCAATCCATTGGGAGTTTTTAGCTGTTTGTTTCATATAGTATGGTAAATGTGGAATTCTGTGAATTGATACAAGTAAATGACATCATTTTAACCTATGGTTTAATGTCCCCTGTATTCTTTGTATGTGTATCTTCAAATTAAATTGTCTCTGCTCTGACAGATTTAGGTAAAGGCTATTTTAGTTTAATAAGTTATAATATTTTCATGTGAATATATAGTATATAGCATATAAATTACTTTTTTCTTAAAAGTCTAAATATCTACCATAAGCATTTTGAACCCTGTGTCCATTTTGAAAGTCAAATACTGACAATAGAACCCTATTGTGATCCTAGTGTACGTGGCATGGTTTGTGTTGAGTAAGAGAGCACATAGCAAGGGCGTCACATTCACAATGGGAGATGAAGATGCTCTTAAAAAGCAGCTTGAGCTGAAAGTTTTCTATCTTAGTAAAATAGCATGTGCACGTGCATGAAGAAATGTTAGTAATTAAAAATACAAAGACAAGACAAAACACAGTCTTTGCAAAGCACTAAGAATAACAGTCATAATTTCAGAGTTTTTAAGTTCAAGGGATGTAAGACAAGTGTGATTGGTGCATGGGCTAAAGACAGCCTTGGGATTGCATGATGCAGCATATACATTGTATTTCTAAGACTTTATCTCTGCTGGGCGGTGGTGGTGCACACCTTTAACTCCAGTACTCAGGAGACAGAAGTGAATCGAAGTCAGTCTGGTCTACAAAGCTAGCTCCAGAGCAGGCAGAGTTGTTACACAGAGAAACCCTGTCTTGAAAAAACAAAACATCAACAACAAAAGACAAAGGGGCTTTATTTCTATCTAGAAAAACTGATGGGGAAAACACTACCCATGAACTCCCTCCTTGGCTCCGTCACAGCAGAGTGAAACCGCAGAAGCGGGAGGAGTGGAGGCCAGTGAGGAACCTAACGAGGCTTTTGTGGGTTTGGGGTGCATTCTTAGTGTGTTTGGTGAGGTTGCTGATTTTCATTTCTCTGGCGCATCCTTTACCTGAAAATAATAGCTTGCCTTGCCTGGATCCATTTTTGAACAGAGAAAAGATGCCACAGCCTCTTCATCCTTTCCTCCTCAACAGCCCCACTGCCATGATACACATGCTTTGTTTGCACACTTTCTTTAAATTGTAAGTATTCAGTCTTTCTTTATTCTCCCTTTTATTCCCCTTTTCTCTTCTTACTTCACAACTATATTCCAAAAATCAAAAAGTCAGCCTGGACTCGTTCCTTTATGGGAGTCAGTCCTCGTGGCCAATGTGTCTAGATAGCGAAGTTACATACGGGGAGAAAAGAGTATTTCCTAATGTGGTAAGACATGGTTGCTATCATTTCTGTTTTAACCTTTGCCAGAATCACTGTCCAGGTGATATTCTCAGGAGAAAGACAACTGACGTGGAAAGGAAATGGAGAGGAAACATTTGTCCTGTCCTGCTCCACATAAGAAGAAGAGAGTGCCCTAGCCTTCAATCAGCCATGAAGGAAGCCCTTCATCCAGGTCTTTAAGCTCTTTGGATACAAGGCAGCCAAAGAAAAATGTGTAATATGGGGTAAGGATATGATCAGATGAAGAAGAAAAACCTCCATTCTACCACAGCCCAGAAAACAGAAGCTGTGACCGTGAAGACGTGTGACAGGGACAATCCTTTCTGTAATTAGTCTGTAATCACGTTTAGACACCCAAGAAAATGAATATGGGGGAGATGGAACAAGGTTGAGTTTTAATGATGTAGGGCTACAACTATAAGTAAACAGAACAGAACAGAAAGATAAGCCACATGGAAATGGAAGAAAAAGCAAGAACAAGGCACTTAAGACTCTAAAGTGTGTATTGATTTGCAGAGTAAAAACCGAGGCTGGAGGATTCCAGGTGCGTGGTTGATAGAGGCAAATGAGATAGGGAGGATTCTCACATCATTGTCCTTGATGATACTAATTCCAATAACTGCGAAACTGTTACAGAAGGAGGCTATAATCTAGCCTTCAGAGTTTTCTTCTATATCACACTTATGATTAATAGTAAAACAAGTGGAGCTTGCTATTAAGTTTAACACAGCAAGAAGAAATTTCTTCCTAATAGTTGTCTCTTGCTGAGAATTAGTGTAGGAGTATGTGAGAGATGGTCTGGTCTGCTGGCTCAGACGGCTGACTCTATAGCTGGACTTAATGAGTTAAGGCATTTAATGAGCTTGCGAAAGTGTAATTAGGTTACAACAAAGTGCTCAAAACTTAGCCATTAGTTTCATCACATACAAAAGCCTCATAGACCATAACAAGACTACTATGGAATATTTTGGGATGTCATTTAAAGCACGAAATATAAAAATTGAAATAAAATATATATTGTTAAGTACTTATAAAGCTATATTGACTTATCTGGCAAAGCAAAATGTGTATCTAGGAAATAAATGGAAGAGAAAAATAGAGAATTTGAGGTAACTGAAAAGTTGTAAAAGGAAAAAAATGTAATTCTTGGTGATTTCAATTAAAGGGGAGTGAATTCCAGGCTGAGCAAAACTGTATGCAGTGCTTGGAAGTTCCTGAGAACCAACTTCATGGTTCCCAGACTCCTCACTGTTTAGATGCTCCAAGAAAAATACTCCTGTTATAACTTTAATCCCTAATTTCTAAAATAAGAATTTTTTTGAAACAGGGTCTCACTATGTAGCCCCAACTGGTCTGGAAATTGATATGTATGCCAGGCTGGCCTCCAACTCACAGAAATCAACCACCTCTGACTACCAAGTGCTAAGATTAAATGTGTGTACCCCTACATACAGGCCCTCTAAAATTTTTTAATTAAATCAACTTTTTCCTTCTTAGTCAACTAGACTTAAAAATATAATTTATTAAATATGAACATATATTTAAAATTGTTTTAATATGTATTTTATTATACTATATTCATTTATAATGACATATTGCAACATATTGCATATGTCATCAAGTAGATTCCACCTAATTTAATATGCAAAAGAAACTACCAAAACAGTCTTGCTTCACTCATTTCTTTAGCTGACATTAGCCTAGCTAGCTGCAACTCTAAAAAGTGAAGTGATTTAAATGGGTTATAGTCTAAATTGGAGGCAAGGTATAACACAGCTTTAATAGGATACAACTTAATTGGTCATGGAGGCACATGCCTTTAATCCCAGCACTCGGGAGGCAGAGGCAGATGGATCTCTGAGTTTGAGGTCAGCCTGGTCTACAGAGCAAGTTCAAGGACAGCCAAAACTACCCAGAGAAACCCTGTCTCAAAAAAAAAGGATATAGCTTTATTTCAAAATATTCATTAATAAAAATACTTATGTGGCCACACTTGAAAGAAGTTGACCTGAGATTGCATTCACTTCCTGGCACAATTACATGTCTCTGCTGCCATTTGATGCTAAGCAATATTACCTGTCTTTGTCTCTTTCATTATTAGTGGAAAATATAATAACTCTGCCATTGCTGATTCTAGGAACTTTTCTAAGAACCAAAGAAGATAATGGATGTGAAAGTTACCTTATGAATCTCTATCAAAATCCTAAGTTTCCTTGAGTCACATCCTTGTATGAATTCTACAGGTGAGGTAAGTATGTGAAAATGGGAAATTATTCTGCAGTGACGGAATTCTTTCTCGTGGGGCTTTCCCAGTATCCAGAACTCCAGCTTTTCCTCTTTGTGCTCTGTCTCATCATGTACTTGATAATTCTTCTGGGAAACAGTCTCCTCATTATCATTAGTGTCCTGGACTCTCGACTCCATACCCCCATGTACTTCTTTCTTGGGAACCTCTCTTTTTTGGACATCTGTTACACATCCTCATCCATTCCTCAAATGCTTATCATGTTTATGTCAGAGAGAAAGTCCATCTCCTTCCTTGGGTGTGCTCTGCAAATGGTTATCTCCCTTGGCTTGGGCTCCACAGAGTGTGTCCTCCTGGCTGTGATGGCCTATGATAGGTATGCAGCCATTTGCAATCCATTGAGGTACCCTATAATCATGAACAAGGTGTTATATGTGCACATGGCTGTGTGGTCCTGGGTCATAGGCTGTCTGAACTCTCTAGTGCAAACAGTCTTGACAATGGTGTTACCTTTCTGTGGTAATAATGTCATTGATCACCTTACCTGTGAGATCCTGGCTCTTCTTAAACTCGTATGCTCAGATATCACCATGAATGTGCTTATTATGACTGTGGCCAGTATTGCTTTGCTAATTATTCCTCTGCTGTTAATTTTTGTATCCTATATTTTTATCCTTTCTTCCATCCTGAGAATTAATTCTGCTGAAGGAAGAAAGAAAGCATTTTCTACCTGTTCAGCCCACCTAACTGTGGTCATCTTATTCTATGGTTCGGCCCTTTTTATGTATATGAAACCCAAGTCAAAGCTCACCAAAGCATCTGATGAAATCATTGGACTGTCTTATGGAGTGGTGACTCCAATGCTAAACCCCATCATCTACAGCTTGAGGAATAAGGAGGTAAAAGAAGCTGTGAAGAAAATTTTGAGTAAACATTTGTATCTACAGAAAATATGAAAAGCCTTGAGATATATGATACTCAGCCTGGGATCAAATAAGATGCTTTGTTTTCAAAGTCTGCTCGAAAGGCCAGGGATGAAACTCTCATTCTTTTTGACATATGTCAAGTAAACCTTCTAAATATTATAGCATTTGCAGACTCTCTAGCTGTATGCAGCTCTTCTCATCAATCCCTTGTAGTTTTTCAATAACTCAATCTTTCTCATTTCTTCTATCTCCATTTCACCCTCTATTTCTTTTTCTCTCATTTTTGTCTTCCTTTTCTCTGTGCCATTTCTTTCTTGTGTTTCCCTTCATCCATCATCTACTTCATTTTTTTTAGTCTCCTTTTCATTCACTTTTTAACTCAACACCCATTATTTTATGGTCTAGAATCCCCTCTAATGGTTAAAGAAAATATCCTTTCTTCTTACAACTTACTAGATTTTCCTTTGAGCCCATGTGGTGTTGGGAAAGGCTAACCTCACCTTGTGGAAATAGTGGTAAGCACTGGGCATAGGCCTAGCCAATTAAGTGACCGTCTCTACTCTAGTGAGTGATTCCACACAGCAAGTCAGCTACATCAGACGAATCACACTCAGTCCCAAATGCTGCTTCAGTTTGAAAAAGCAGCGTTCTTCCTGCTAAGGTTGGTGAAGAAACAGAATCTGAGGCCAATTCTCTGCCAGAACCCAGAAGAGGCCTAAATGAAAGGCAAGGGGGCATGTTTGAGGGAAAAAAGAAGGCAGCTGGTGCTGTTAGTTTAACTCCTTGATCCAGCTGTGGCTAAAGAAAAATTCACAATTATTCTTTTGGTTATGAGCCAATAACCTACCCAATTCTTAATTGGATGTTTGCTGTTTACAATCATATATTCCTAACTAAATATCCCCTTGCCAACTCCTTGTTCCTATCTTTCCCCATTCTTATTTTTGAGGAAAAGGTTAAAAGATTTAAATTAGTCCCAAGATTCCAGCATCCATAGGTTTTTAAAAACACATTTATTTATTTATTCTGTATGTGTGTACTTGCATGCAACAAAGCAAGTGTAGAGGTCAGAGAACAACTTGTAGGAGTCAGTTCTCTCTTTCCCACCATGTGGGCACTAGGGATTAAATTCAGGCCATCAGTCTAGACAGCAAGTAAGTTTACCTCCTGAGCCACCTCACCAGCCCACATTTCCTTCAATAACTTCAGCATAATAATCTGATCTCCATTGACCATGCACATACATGTAAGTAGTCCACTCACCTCCCCAAAACTTGCTGAGGGATATTTATATTTTCCTGGAATCTAGTTTTCATTTTGGCTCTTCCTCACCAGCAAGCATTTTAAAATATTGAAAGCCAGTCTACAAACACCTTGACCAGTGTGATGTATTTTAAAAGTCAGTCTACAAACTTGAGTGGTATGCTGTGTTAGAAAAGTGCACCATGCTGTACACTTAGGATTTGTGCTCATTCAATACGAAGCCAAATAAAGAAAGAACACAGCCCATTGTCTCCCTCTTGTTCTGAGTACTGGAATAATCATCACAACCCTGACAAAACCTGCATCAACATGGTTCCTTCTTACCAAAGAAAGAACTATGATTGGAATCAAACAAAAGCACTTTTAACATCCCTACTTGAGTTTCTTTAAAACTGCTATACCACAGCAGTACTTATAAAAGCCCTATTGCATTTTAGCTCACAGCTGCTTCAAAACATCTTTCCAACATTTCGTATTGCCCAATCATCCTACAGTTTTCAACTTCTCCTCTGCTCCTTCCTTAATCACGGTAATCTTTTTCATGCAAAATAAGCTATCCTGCAAAGGCAAGGAATTTAGAGAAAGATGGATTTTAAAGAAGTTGAGAAATCTGGGCCTGTTATGGAAGAAGGGCTGTGAAAACTCTCAAGTTAAGCATTTTTCCCTAAGAGCTAGAGACGGCTCAGTGGAGGAGAGTGCTTGCCGCAGGAACACACATGGACTGGAGTTCAGATGCCAACACCCATTTAAAAAGCCAGACATGGCCTCACAGGAGTCTGTAACCCCAGTGCTGTGGAGACAAGTGATTAGTGGACCTTACTAGCTTCCAGCCTAGTTCCAGGTTCCATGAGATACCCTATCTCAAGTGACTAAGATGGAAAGAGAGAGAGAGAGAGCAAGACGC
>CABHPP010140389.1:9511-48250 GCA_902168425.1 Peromyscus attwateri
CACGCCTTTAATCCCAGCACTCGGGAGGCAGAGGCAGGCGGATCTCTGTGAGTTCGAGGCTGGCCTGGTCTACAAAGTGAGTTCTAGGAAAGGCGCAAAGCTGCACAGAGAAACCCTGTCTCGAAACCCCCCCCCCAAAAAAAAAGAAAGAAAAGAAAAGAAATATCACTTAAACTTTCTTAGCCTTTGTTCTTCTGCAGGTACAAAATATGAGTAATAACTGATAATTCAAATTATTTGGAAGATTAAAGAGTAGTTTAGAGTCAATTTCATAAATGATGCAAGTAAAAGTATTAGTTTGACTTATATATACAAGTTTATCAATAATGAATGGTGTCACACTGGTTCTGACAAATACTATGAATTAACTCTTTACAAAATATATGTTAAAAGTCAGATAATAAATAAAACAACTAGCAATCCTCTTACTGAATTACTGAATATTGTCCACGAATTCAAGTTCCTCAGATTGAGTTTCTCTTTTTCTCTCCCCCTACTTCCCTCCTTGACTTCTGTTTCTTCTATGAAATCGTACATGCTTCAAATCTATACATAAATACAAACATATTTACAGATCACTGGCTCTCATTTTCTTTTACTGCTCATCTCAAAATGTCAAATGACTTTGTTTATCATAAAAAATAAATTCCCAGCCAGGGATACTGGTCTGACATCCATGATTCTTGGAAACACGGATTATCTTTCACATATTGCAATATCTTCCCTCACATCCTTTCTTCTAAAACACAGAATTGCAAGAAACTCTGTCTGATTGTAGCACTAGGAACCTGTAATAAGTTTTCAGGCCAAAAACACGCACTGTGTACCTATTTGGAAATGACCATTGACTGCAAAGAAGATACATGATGCTGACTTCCCAATTTATTATTTTTCTTAATTATGTAATGGACATGTTATTTTACAGTAAAGTTTATGAATTTCATAATCTAAGAACAGAAAATAAACTGAAAGAACCTAAAGGGAAAATGTGACCAGCAAACAAACCCCAAGATTTCTGCTAAAGAAAACATGTATCGATGGCAATTTAACTGGAGTGGTAAAGAAAGTAAGAGCTCGCCACAGGCCACCAGAGGCAAATGAAATGACATACGTCTAGATTTCAGACTGGAATCTCTCCAGTTTCATTTTAGGAAGAGCATAATACACTCCTAACTACTTCACATAGGTCCGTAACAGTCAGCCCAGTCCTTCTCTTCAATATATCTGCCAAGTTGAGAGAGTTCTATGCTGTTGGCGATAATCTCAATAAGCTCATTTAACTAAACCATTTCCTAATCAACAGGACTATTTTTGCTAAATGATTTTGTTGTCCCTGTTACTAAACTTCAAATGCTGGCATTAATCTATGTTTTTCCATGTTGTATCAATTCTGTTTCCAGGACAAAAACGGATCTCTTAGAAAGCACCATATTCAGTTGATTGGAAAATGGAGGTGTTTAAAAAAAAATGGAGGTGTTTATTTACCTACCTCACACTGAATTGAAGGAAAATTCCCAAGCTAAGGAGCTCTGACTTGACACAGACATTCAATGCAGAAGGCTGTCCTTCAGTAAAACATGACTATTAAATTGAATTCACAACTTGAGTATAAATGGATAGAAACTGAACACTGAACTCATAAGCTATGAAATTTAGCAAATCTGCAGTCTTTTTTTAAAAAGTAAATGAGTTATCTTGTCGTTTTAGAGAAAAGGCTTTCTCTGATAAATTAGAAGTCAGGTTTCCACATTTTTCTTTTTTCTTTCTCTTCTTAACAACTTTGTAAGGGTATCTAGCTCCCATTTATCACCGTGCCCTCCAAAGCTTGCATTTCTTTATTTTGTCACTTTCAGTACCTTGGTCTGTTGACAAAGAAAAACTGTAATCCAACTCCTCTGTGCCTTTGTTTACCCTCCAAAAGGATAGTGCTTATTTATAAACCACTTCCACAGTCTTTCCTGGCGCATTCTTTATAAAATGCAGTCTTCTCGTTTGCATGTGGCACTGTTGGTGTGAAGTGATATGCCCAGGTATTAAGTTTACAGTGGTAATATGAACTAAGTTCTTTTCTAAACTCGAGGGAGACACTCAGTCGTGAGGTGGCACCAAATGGCTGGCTCCACTGGAGTCAGAGTTATCAGGATACTCTGTCTGGGGCATGATAATGACTCTGTTGGTGACAGCCTGTCTACTGCCTGGTGGTATTCATAAAGAACACTTTTTCTGGGGGCAATGGCCGTGCTGGCATTGCTTCTCTGCCATCTGCCAAAGCATATACCCTGTAAGCTTGACTCACTTCACATTTCACACAGACAAAGATACTTTGGAAAACAGCACCTATGAGTTTCACGGGGCCTGCCTTTGGTTTTATTTTTGAAAGAATCCTTTAAATGTTTGAAACAGATGCTTATTTCTACCACCCAAATAAAATCAACAGTTGCCCATTTATATAGTTTAGCTTAACGGTGGCCAGATCTCCTCTGTCCCCAATACACTGTTCACAGTGCTAATATATTTTAAAAAGGATAGTAATAAGATAATAATGAGTTCCCATAGGCTGTGCTTGGCACACTCACCTAAGAGGTGATGAAGGGCTGGACTGAGAATTTGGGTTGCAATCTCTAGAACACATAGATGTTCCAAATCGCTTTGTTTGAAGTGAAACTATAACCAATGTGACTAAGAAGCAGTAGTCCAATTCAGTCTTCTCTGATGTTCAAAACAGCTGATTTCACAGTTTGAACAATTAGTGCATTTTGTAATCCTTCAAGGTTAGTAAGAGAAAGTCAAGTTTATAAGGAGAACTATGAAAGACAAATACCACAGCAAAGTCTGTGTGTTTGGGGGACAATCTATAAATCCAAAGAAGATGTCCTCACTTAAGTATGGAATTCTCACACGTATCTTGGCTTCATAAAATCAATCTGCAGTAGTTGTTAGAGAATACCTGAAGATTTTCTGCATTATTTTGATAACAAAGAGATTAGGTGGCTTCGATAAACTACCTAGAAAACACAAACTCTTAGTTCCATGATTTGAAAAGTATCCTATGATAATTAAATTCAACCTGCTTTCTGGCTTTTAAATAGAGGGTGAAATGAGAAAAGAGAGGCAGAGAGAAAAAGTGAAGAACAGGAGAGCAGACAGAGACTAAAGACTGGTTCTTCTGGTATCAGAGGCTCATAGATTATGCTGAGAGAGAATCTGATTAGGACTAAATTCCTGATAAGTTATGTCTGCCCAGTTAAATGAGGCACAGTTCACAGGCAGCTGACCTGGCACAGAGCAATTCCTACTTACCACCAGAAGGTGACGTTTTCTCTCGGAACAGAAGTGGAAGGAACCTGACAAAGCATTTGAACCATAATAAAAGCCCCAAAGAATGGTCACCAAAACAATGGCTGACAACTTGTGGGTAGAAAGGAGTCATGTTTTTCAATAATGCATTTAATACGTGGGTTTAAACAGAGAAGGAAGAAAAAGGAGGATATGAATTTTTGTTCAGTGCTGAATAGAAAGACAGAGACTGGGGACTGGCATTTTGGGGGGTAAGTGCATCCATCTCATCAAGACCAGCAGGATGAATGGGGAGAAGCAGTTGAAAAGGGAAATTGTTGGGATGCCCCTCCCTTGGTGTATGTCAGAAAGATGAATTTAAGTCTCAGAAAAGTTTGTCTCAGTGCCCTCACAGGAGAGAGAATGTTCCAGAAAGTGTTGCTTTATGATGCTTTCCATCTGCAAAAGAGAAGGGACTGCTGAACTTGGTGGTAAAATGCAGCATCAATGATCTGAATCAAGGCACAAATGATCTATAACAGCTCTTGCATCTATGAGTAAGTGTTAATAGCACAAGAAAACTGAGTAAATGAGAGTAAAAGTGAACAAATGAGGAAGTCAGTTTGTATAATACTTTAAAAGAATAGATCAAAGCACATCTCACCAAGAGCCACACTGACCAAGTCAGCCTAGTATGAATTTGGAAATAAAAATACAATTCCGGGTGAGCCAACCACTTCTAAGAATTAACTTAAAATTCAGCTATTCCAGGTACATGGAATCTATCCAAAGTCAGTTCACTTGCTTTCGTGTTTATTCAAAGCAACCAAGAGCTACTTGAGTGCTTATGTCCTTACATGCTCCTTCTCATTACAGTTTACATTAGCAGAAGTTTGGATAGTATTCAAAGTTTTTTTCATGGATAAATCAAAGTGATTTCATCAGAAGACTCTATGCCAGACAGTTGTTGATGAAAACAAGCTGAGAGAGAGAGAGAGAGAGAGAGAGAGAGAGAGAGAGAGAGAGAAAGAAAGAAGAAGGAGGAGGAGGAGGAGGAGGAGGGAGGGGAGGAAGAGAAGGGAGGGAGGGAGGGAGAGAGCTCTACCTGATAATATTCTAGCTGATTTACAATTTAGCAATCATTTATTTCTTCACTACATGTTGCTTGAAGCCAAAAATTCATCATTTTTATCATATTGTATAGATTCCCTAATTCTAAATTTTAGATCTGAAATGTATCTCCTTAAATCACAATTTTCATTGAGACACAGAGGATTATTCATGTACACATACATATGACTAGTATGTTAACATATTTGCATTGTCAAGTAGTTCAAAATGATATAAAATCACATATAAGTGCAATAAGATTACAATATTCAATGCCAATTTGATAGCTCAATGTAGCCCTTATATGTTCAAAAATAAGACATGAAAATGTTATTTTAAAAAGTCATCAGTGCAAGAATAATAAAGGAAAAAAATGAAGAAAGCATAATGGAACCATGATGTCTACTCCACCCATAAGCAGCACAGTGAGGTTCCTGCCAGATAGCTTAGCTGATCTTACTGTTATCTGTTTGTTTGTCTTTTTCTATAAAACTCATCATGAACATGTGTAGCAATGGTTGGAAACACTTGTCTTTTTATCTTAATCACACTATTCTTGACTAATAAATCTATGAGCCAGAGCTGTGCCCTTATTTGAAATAGAATGTAAAAGTGAAGAACTATAGGTGTGGCCTGGCTTGTAATTGTGACCGATTCAAGGGGCATGGGTCCTGTGTATCCACCATCAATCAGATTGCTCAGTTCACTCATAGAAATGAATCTGTTTCTTAAGTGAATCCTTCTGCATTTTGATGTGTAGTGAAAAATTATTCTATGCAAGAGAGAAATTACATATGTAGATATTGCTGAAAATATACCTATTTTAGATTCTAAAAAAACATTTGTTTAATTATAAAGGGACTCCCAGCAATCCTTCCTGTGTCCAACTCTATGTGGAGGGGAGCTTTTCAACAGGAGGCCTAGGCGATTATTTGTATTGATTGTCTCTTGATATCAGAGATTGGTAACTCAGCTATGTTTCTTAAAGAACTAAGTGAAAGGACAGAGAACAAATAAAATGATGTATGAAACATGACAAAATCATGATGTGCAACACCAAATCCTAGGTACAAAGATCTACAGCCAAATAAAGTACAAGTCTTTCATAATTTTGTGATGAAGAAACTATTGCCAAATGGATTCATATTAGCATCCCCCAAGAAAAAGAAAACAGCTATTTTCCCATTTCCCACATTTATCCCCATATGTGATTTATACTTAAGGTTCTTTATTTACAGGCCATGTTCATTTCCTGACAAGATGGAGTCATTTCTAAGAGCAATGGAGTTACTATTATCCTATTTATTAATACTAAAATAGCCCCATGTTACCATTGAATACAATAGCTCCAGACTGATGCTATGGTTTGTACCTTTGATAATCTATGTTGCATCAAATTAATTAAAAACGACTCCCAGTTACTGACATGTTTTCAGGTTATGCAATGCTGTGTTAGCAGCTCACCAAGCTTATGCCTGCACAAACTTGGCTTTTGTTCTTTTTCAGCCCCACCCTTTTCTTCTTTGAAGTTATTGCCTTCTTAAATCAAGTAGAGTAAGAATACTTATATAAGTTGGGCATGGCAGAAATGCTACGTAGGTATTTATTGTTTCTCTACAGTGCTCTGAATGACAGAAAGAGTTCTCTAATCCCGAGGGAGCATCACTCTCTCATGATCTGAGCTTGTCTCTGACCCCACACCCAGGTGATTGCACTTATTTTATGTGACAACTGCTTGCTAAGCTCACAGGAAGATCAGAAATATGACCCAAAGTGAAAACTGGCCATTATTCCATCCTTTGAGAGCTTATTCATTCCCGTATTCAGCCAATATATTGTGTGCATTGTTCGCATGGTCATTGCATGGACAGCTGAAAGGGAAGGAAGCGAAATCAAAGTTGCAGTTCCTCTTAGAAGTTCACAGGCTGGTTAGATAGAAACACACACAGGCAACAGAACCAAATCTAGGGGCTGAAGAACTAGAATCAGTTTACCAGCTGCATGACTCGGGGCAAAGCTATAACATTTCACCACACACACTTTCCCACATTTCGAAAATCAAGGTGCCATCCACCTCCATCTGACTCTTTTGCTGATGCAGTTACCACCATCTGTGGCTCAGTTTCGGCTCATGGCTATGATGTGGTGCTATGATGTTTTGAGACAGCCTCTGCTGTGAGCTTAAACAGTCCATTTCATTTTAAAGATCTGCTAAAATACTTGTACCTTGCTTTCTTTGAGGTAGAAACAATTAAGAAGTTGAGGTAAACCCACTCTCTCTATTGATGAGACTAAACGAAGAGGGTCACTCAGAGAGAGGGGGAGCCATGTTGTTAGTACCCCTAAGGCAGCAGAGTCTATGGAGATGCCCACACATCTTTTGGCAGTAGCGTCTGCTTGCTGGGGTCTTCTCCACCATTCAATCATACGTGATCATTAGGAAGATTAAACGCATCTGAGAAAAGCAGAGAACATCACCACAGTTTTTTAATCTGCCACACTCTTCCCCTATTTCCAAGCCGCTTTGACAACTACATTTATTTCACATTGCAATTGCTACAGGTTAATAATATTGTTTTATCGGGAAACATTTATCTTGAGGAAGAAAGTTATCCTAATACGGCAGATAACTTATCCAAGGACAAATAGAAAGGGGCTGTGTCTAGAGGGTAATGCTAATGCCTGGCATGCTATAAAAATAAATGAAATCTGATTAACACTACTGGAGAGAAGAATAAGTCACCGTTCCCATGAAATATCATTTTCCCGGTTGGAACCATTTCCATTTTTTTGTCAGCTTAAAACACTGTATTAAGGATGAGATGGCTTTGAAACAGAAACAGATATCTCAAGCCCTACGATTATAAATGGTGTCATAAGCTTGTAATCCTGAGGGTTTAATCTAACGTATTTTTTCCCTAAAATTGATAGAGAAACACACTAGGAATTCAGAAGGTTTTAATTAAAGTTGTTCAAAAACATTTAATGGAATTTTAAAGGCCAGCTCACTAAGTATTTCTGATAATGAGTTTAATTTATGCAAGAAATTTCTTAATAAATTTGGCAGTGCCAAAATAGCCTACCTGTGCATAATATACATTTTCAGGGAAGCATTTTTTTAATTAACCAGCTTTTACTAATTCACAAATGTTAGTTCATTTTAAGCCCCATTCAAAATTGGATTATTAAATCCATAGTTTAAAAATAATGGGAGCAACTGCTTTTTAAGGAAGGAAAACAAGGCATAGAGGATGAGACAGCATTGTCTTAACCACAGAGATAATTTCATTTCTTTTTCTTTCCTTCTTTCTTTCTTTCTTTCTTTCTTTTTTTTTTTTTTTTTTTTTTTTGGTTCATTGATGTATTAAGCAAGAGCAGTTTGAGTTGCAGGCTAAGGAAGAAGGCGGGGGCATGATTTATTCTGAACTGGAAAGCTGAAACACATCCTGTCTAAAATCATTCCTTGTTTTCCTCAAGTTGCCTACGGCACTGGACAGAGTCTCAGAGGTTACTCAACTCAGCCCCACCAAAGATAAGTGACATGGGGGATGGCGGGAAGCTGTCAGTGGCAGGTGGGCTGCCTATAGGTGCAGGTGCGATTTCCATAATAAATCAGCTCCTAAAGACAGCAGCTTGCATGTCTGTGAGTCCGTTTTATAAAGGACAGTGCCATTTAGATATGCTAAGACTTGGAAGGGTGTGTTTGCTTTATTCTGGAAGAAACTTCCTATGTGCTGTGTTGACAGACAACAGTCGCAAAGTGCTAGGCTGGATATTCCTTATTTTAAAACTTAGCAAGGTCTAGGTTGGCAACAGCAGATCTCAACCTGTCTCCAGCAAAGATGAATGGCAGGGAGGCAATTACGGGAGGAAAAGAATACAATCAGAGCAATTTTATGTTATAGTAACAAAGGACTTTCTCTTGACTTTTCAATTAAATTTTCTAACAAGCCTACAAAAAAAACCTGAACATTTAGATTCATAAATCCTAAAGAATGCATATCAAAGATGTGAAGTGATAGGCTACTCTAGATGATCTCAGATACATGTGCATAAATCAATAAGGAAGAGTTATGTTGCAAAACTCGAATTCAGTCATCTGCAAGGTGCTGTGTTTTGAAACTGCTCATTATGTTCATTAATTCTTTGTTTGCTTGATTGTTTCTTTGTTTTAAGATAGAGGCTGGTTTGGAATGTTTGATCTTCCCGTCTTAGCTTCTCAACGGCTTGGACTACAGGAGCACACCACCATGGACAGCTTTTTTCTTTTCTTGTTTTTTTTTTTTTTTTTTTTTTTGTTGTTGTTACTTGTTCAACTGACTGAATAAAGTTTCATAAGAAAGCATGAACAGCATCAAGAGTATCAGAAAAAAAATATAAAACAGCAAATGCTCCACTAAATTTTATGATTTGTTTGTTTTTATTTTATGTGCATGGGTGTTTTGTCTGTATGCATGCCTGTGTGAGGGTGACAGATCTATTGGAACTGGAGTTCCAGACAGTTGTGAGCTGCCATGTGGATGCCCTGAACTGAACTCAGGTCCTCTGGAAGAGTCACCAGTGCTTTTAATCACTGAGCCACCTCTCTAGCCCCTCTTAGGGGATTTTTAAAAAGTACTTTATTATCATACAGTAATTAAACATTATTGATGTGTTCATTATTATATTTTCATATATATTTATAATATATTTTGATCATATTTGCTCAATAGCATCTGTTGCTCACTCCCACTGATCTCCTTCCTTTCCTAATAGTTCCTCTATCAAATAAATGCTTTCTTTTGTATCAGCCATTCAATAAGAAAACACTATAGTAGGGTATGCTCTCACTTGCATGCAATCTCATCACTCAGGAGACTAAGGCTGGGAGATCAGGAATTCAAGTCCAATCTGAGATACATATTGAGACCATGACACAAACCAGTGTAAATAACAGGGTGGAGGAAAAAAGAAAAAGAAAAAAAAGGATAGGGAGAAAGATAGCAGTGTATTGGTTGGAAATAAGTGTATAGTTTTAATAAATATATAATTGCACCATTTTTCCCTTTCCTTTTCTCCTTCCATCTCCCCACTGTCCTGATCTCCAGTCCTTCCCATCTATGTCTTATTCCCTCTCAAGTTCATGACATCATTTTCTTTGATTATTACTATTACATATATATAAACACTCAGAAATGCAAATAAAATCAGTTGAGTCCCTTTAGTGTTGCTTATATATGTATGCTTTCAGGGCCAATCACTGGTATTGGAAAATGGGGTGGGTACATCTCTGGAGAAGACTAATTTTTCCTCTCTGAGAAGTTAGTAGTTGCCTAAGTTTCTTTATCTAGAGTTGGAACTCCCTTAGGATCCTCCCATTCTTGGTTAACATATCTCTTGGTGTTGTAAATGTTCAGGTCTTGATTAGGCAGCCATTTGTTGGGCTATCATGAGTACAGTTTCCTTGCCATTACTAAGAGACACAATCTCACAGAGATTTTCTGGTCCTCTGGTTCTTACAATCTTTTCTTGCTCTTTTCCACAATGTCCCCCAAGCCTTAGAAACAGGGGCTGTGTTGTAGATGTTCCACTGGGACTGGGCACCCTACATTCACTTGTTCTTTGCGTTTTGACAAGTTTGTGGTTTTCCATAATGATCTTCATCTGCTGAAAATAACAGAATCTTCTTTGATCAGGGATGGAAGCTATGCTTATCTGTGGATATAAGCATTTAGAATATAGTAAGGAATTATGCAGGTCTAGTAAAGTGGTAATAGTAGGTACTTATCTAAGATCTATGTTTTCTTTAGCCTCAGGTAGTTGGCTAGGGTCCCAGTACCAAGCACCATTTTCCTCCATATCTTGGTGATAACCAACAGCTCTCTAATTGGACCTAAGGCCCACTCAACAAGTGCTTTTATAATATTTGGGTTGATTTTTTAAAATAAAACAACAGGATTTTCATTTCTGAAGCTTTTGTTGGTACAACACATTATGCTTTTGCTCATATTGCTCTGGAGAGTGGAGGGGTCACAGTGAAGAACCAAGATGCGCTCTTCTCAAGTAGAAGAGAATAAAAAAGGACAGATCTACATAGGGATTTGGATCTCTGCCTCCTCCCTACTCCCTGGCCCCAGAACAAGTTCATTAAAAAAACTTGTATCCACATTTTATTTTTATCTTATGTGTATGACATTTTGTCTGCATGCTTGTCTGTGAACATGTCATGCCTAGTGCCACTGAAGGCCAAAAGAGGCACTATATCCCCTGGAACTGGAGTTACAGATAGTTGTGAACTGCCATAAGGGTGCTGGGAATCCAACTTGAGTCCTCTGAAAGAGCTGCCAATGCTCTTAACTGCTGAGCCATCTCTCCAGCCCCCAAACAGGTGATAATTTTGCATGTTGCTTCTTCAAATCAACTTCTGAGGTTAATTTTATTCAACAAGTATTGGGTGAGTATTTCTTACATGGGAGGTAGCCTCATAGGGCTGAGACATAGCAATCTATAGCACAGGTACTGTCTTCACTTTACAGAGTTCATAATTTGATGTGTTCACCTCAAACCTTAGCCACTCCCACTCTGATGTCTAGAGTCACAATTCAGTTGCACTGCTTCTTTTGATCAGTTCATTTTTATAACACAGATAGTTCAGCAAGTCCTCATTTCCAAGCATCCTTTGGAAAATGACCAAGTGAAGGTTTCCCTTTGAAGGCAATCAATAAGACATCAGTAGCAAATATATCAGAAAGGCTCCTACTTTTTTTTAAGGTGTTATCTTTTCAATTCTATAGAAATTATAAAAATAACTTTGCCAAATACTGTAACCTCAAGCCATGTCCGTTTCAGATTCATCTCAACACAATTGCACCTTGGAGGAAAAATGTGTGATAATCTAAGGAGACTGCACTGGTGACAACTGCTCACAGAGTCTCCATGACTTACTTGTCAGACAAATGGGTAAGGCTATTACAAAGTCATTGTAGGTAGTCAAAATAATCAACCAAGTTTTTGGAAGATATTATAGCAATCTATTTTTATGCACTAACTTTAGGAAAAAATTAAATGGAAGTTTGGAAGAACAACGACCTAACAGTTGGGAGCTAATGGAAAAATAAAAGCCATTTAAGAATTTAAAATTGAGTCCAGAAAGCTCAAAAGGTGAAGGTGCCTGTCACCAAGACTGATAACCTGAATTTGACCCCAAGGACCCTCAGGATGGCAGGATAAAACTGACCTCCACATGTCTGTTCCAGCACACACACACAGAGGGGGTGTAACCAAAAGAAAAAAAATGGAAAAATAAAATAGTGTGAGTTAAAGCTTTACAGTTTTTTACAGGGTGATGGGAAGGCTAAAAAGAAAGCAGGTATAATGAAACAACTAGAGCTTATCAAGTCTAGTTGTGACCATCCTCACTAAGCAGAAAGCACCAAAAATATGATGAGGCAGGAGATCTAGTGTTCCTAACATAGGGAATGGAATCCTGATAAACTTGCTTGACATAAAGCAGAGCCACAGACAAGGTATAGATCTTTCATACTGTCCTGAAAACAAAGGAAGAGATGATTATATCCAGTATTTACTATAGCTCATTCCCTATACCTAGAACCCCACTAGATGAATCTGGCTGAGTCACTTGAGAGATGAGAATCCAACTTGGTGTATGTCAAGAAGAATAGGGAAAATGAGTCATGAATTTGAAAGCAAACAAGTCTGAAAGAAAACAAGAGATCAAGACTGTTGAGTTTATCTTAGGAAGCATGACTGAAACAGTCTTTACAAATACTTTAGGAAAGCTGAAAGAAAAGGAATGAGCATGGACCACATGAAAATCTCTTCACCTTTCATAAATGTTGTCATGATCCTCATACTTGCAGATGAACAATCTTATTAAATAAGAAACACAGAGCCAATGCAGAGATGAAAGCCCAAGAGGTCAGAGTAATAGCTAAGCGCTAAAAACCTTACCCTTCACTGCCGCTGCTGATCTCCTCAGCAAGTGCGCTACTTCCTGTGTATCTGTCTTTATATAGACTTTCTGTTCTGCCTTCTCATTGGTTGTAAACCCACCACATGACCGCCTCATCACTGCCCATCTATACAGACCTCCAGGTCTTCTATGGTTGGTATTGAGATTAAAGGCATGTGTCTCCATGCTGGTGGTATCCTTGAACACACAGAGATCTGCCTGTCATGTGATCAGGATTAAGGGTGTGTGCTACCACTGCCAGACTTCTGCTATGGCTTGCTATTAGCTCTGACTCCCAGGCAACTTTATATATTAACATACAAATAAAATCACATTTCAGTACAAATAAAATATCACCATACATACTACCGTACATTATTATTTTAACAGCTGGCAAATATTTTAAAAATTAACTGGCAAGTTCAGAATATAGAAGTTGGAGAAGATGAATATGACTAAAAAAACAATAATTGTATGTAACAAAATAACAAACCATAAAATGTAACATTTAAAAAGATTATAGTTAGAAAATAAAATGAAACCCTTCCCATGACACCTTTATTAAAATTTTATTCATGAATGGGTGACATGGCTCAACTGATAAAGATGCCCATAGCCACTCCTGACAACCTCATCCTCAGTTTAGACCTATGGTAGAAGTGGAAAACTGGCTCCCCCAAGTTCTCCTCTGACCTCTACACAAATACACACACACACACACACACACACACACACACACACACACACACACGTACAACCCCAATGCATGCACACACATACACGTGCACACTAAATTAAAAACAAAACAAGAAAGTTTCATTTGACTACAAAGTATGAGGAGGAGTCAGGAATGGGTGTGGTGGCAGGAACCTGTAATCTCAGTAGCTGGGAAACTGCAGCAAGAAGATCATGAGTCTGAGGTCAACATGAGCTGCAGAGCAAGATCCTAGCTCAAAAATTAGCTGGTTAATTTTAAAATAATGATATATGAATGATAAGGAGCAGGGAGATACTACCAAAATAAGCATGGAGGAGGAGGCAAAGAGAAGACCCAGGATGCCCCTGAGTGAGAATATTCAATACAATGAACATGTTGCTCCTCAGATCAATGCATGTTGGTGCACAGCTGGAAATTTCAACTGTGGAACAGTAGTCTTTGTCAGAAATTCACTTCCATCTGTGGAGACAATACAAACAAATTGGGAATTATCTGGAAGAAATTAATAAAGATTATTTAAGTCATGTTTATAAATAAATGAAGGATGAAGTTTAACAATTAAAAATGTTGAGTCATGCTTACCAAAGCCCTGGTCACTAAAATAATATTTTTCTTTTAAGGCTAAAGAGGTGGAGCCAGATTTAAAAAAAGCAAATGTATAGACCCTATGTGCACACAGACCAACTCTATGATAAATGTACAGTTATTTATATATGAAGACAGATACAGGCATGAAAAGTGAAAGGTTATTTCAAATCTGTAAATACTCTTTAATAATATTAGCGAATTTCTTCATCCCCGTGCAGTTGGCATACCAACATGGACTATGCTGTGCATTGAAGAGGTTTGGAACCTGTTCTTAACAATGAGTGGTATTTGTTGAATCCTTTATATGTAGTAATCAACAGTATAAGTCAGTTGCAATGAATGGACTCATTTAATCCTTTCAAAAATTTACAAGGCTTATATTGCCTTCATTATAAGAGCAACAAAGTAAAAACTTCGTAAAGACAAGAAATTTTTCTAAGATCACACAGACCCTCAGAGCTACAATTTGGTTCCCAGGACCAACTTCAACATCCATCCTTCTAATAGCTGTAGCAGTGTCCCTGCCTCAACCAATATAAGGACATAGATGTTGATTGAGGAATTTTAGCTCTCTAGGGGTTCTGTAAATGACCTTTCTCTTTCTCAACTCTGATAACTCAATTGGTTATTTAAAGCTGCTTAATAGGTGCTCATGTCTCTTCAAGCACCAAATATTCAGGAATACAGGTCAGTAATTTTCCCCAGTCCAGGTGAGCTTCTACAGTTGCAGATTTGTCCCTGAACTCTGGCAACAGATCACCCTTGCTTCCAGAAAGTTGAGTTATTTGTGTGCCGCAGACTGTGAAATCAGAGACAGTCTGTTTCTATGGGAACCAGCTTTATTTAATCCAAGAGGGCAGTGAAGAGTAATTTCCGAACGTTACAGAGTGAAGAAAAAGTTAGCCACACATCACATCCTTAGTCTGAATCATTATTTCTTTCACTTTCCTTGTTCTCCTTCAGAGATTCTTTTTAATCCTGTGTAGCTAACGGAATGGCAGTATCTTTACCTAACCTAATAAACTCTGTAGGAACCTTCAGAACATCTCAAACACTGCAGTGATGTCTTTGATACAGTCTCTACTCATCCTCATCTCCCGAAATTGAAATCACAATACTGGAATGCACAGAATGTATTGATTTAATATCAGGGTCTTGGGTCTTTGGGAATGAATGTGGGGAAACAAGGAGAATAGGTAATTAGGAAAGCTAATATTAGTATTCTTGTCTTTATTTCTGAATGTTTACACTTACTCAGTTGCCTGATTCTAATTTTAAGTCAAGAATTAAGGAAAGACTCATATTCTTATTCTTAATTTTATATACTCATGTTCACTATGGGACCTTTAAAATAATAAGACATTCAATGTTTTCTTTCTAATTTACATTTTTCACATAATTTTTATGGTAAGCAACCTTAAGGGTTTTTTTAATAATAATATTTCAGTGTTACCCAGAACAAATAATTGCTGTGCATTTTATACAAATATGTATCTTTGAAAAAGAATTAACTCTTAACACTTATTTAGCATGGAAGAGTGCCCATGCCATGGCACATACATGAATGTCAGAAGAAAACTTACAGAGATCAGTTTGCTCCTTCCATTCTATGAGTTCTGGGGCTTGAAAGCAAGCACCCTTATGCACTGAGGCATTTCAACAGATTCCAAAAGAATAACTTTCAAGTTTTCACATTAGCATGAACTATAGTCACAGTTTGTCATAATGAAGTTAATTCCTGAAACTAAGGCAATTTTGAGTGCCGGCAAGTACTTCCCAACCTTTTATTTAGTGGATAAAAGATACCCTGGCATAAAGTGTAGAAAGTTACAGTTTTCAAGAAATATGCTTTTTCAACTTCTTTTCCCTATATTTCACTTAATTTATTTTCATTACATTTAAAAGAATAGATGTCTTAATTATTTTAAAATGCATAAAATCAATGTATACATCACTTTAACATGAAATGAAATTAAAATCTGAACATTCAGGAATTAAAAAGATTAAAAACTAGGCCAGCATTTATAAATTAATTAAATATGAAAATTTCAATATTGAGGTGCTGTGGGATGTTCTGTATGGCAAATGTGTTGCTAATAAAACACTGATTGGCCAGTGGCTAGGCAGGAAATAGGCGGGACTAACAGAGAGAATTAAAAGAGCAGGAAGGCAGAAGGACTGCCAGCCAGCCGCCGCCAGGACAAGCAGCATGTAAAGATGCTGGTAAGCCATGAGCCATGTGGCAAGGTATAGATTTATAGAAATGGATTAATTTAAGATATAAGAACAGTTAGCAAGAAGCCTGCCACGGCCATACAGTTTATAAGCAATAGAAGTCTCTGTGTTTCCTTGGTTGGGTCTGAGCGGCTGTGGGACTGGCAGCTGAAAGAGATTTATCTTGACTGTGGGCCAGGCAGGAAAACTCAAGCTACATTGAGGACTGTGAAAATTTTAAGTACACTGAAGAGTGCACTTTAAGATCTGCAGCAATCTTAGAAATTTAATGGCAAGTACTTATTATATAGTATCTGTTGAATTGATTTTTCAATGATACATTTTATAATTACTTAAAAGACAGGCCAATAGCATTAAGGTTCCTATCAAAACTACCAGAGTGTTGTATGCATGTAGCCAAAGTTGTAATTCTATGTAAAGTGCACTAAAGGACAACTGTCCCCACAATGAAGCGCCTTGCAATGAATGTCACCCTTTGGACTTTTTCCAAGGGACTTAATTACTAGAGTGCCCCAAGCATGTTTGCCTTTACCTTATTTGTTTGGAAAATGAGGAGCCCATTGTTTAATAAACATTAGGAGAGGGCTTTCGGCTCATTGCTTTAGAACTTCGGTGCAGTTTTCAGGTTTAAATCTATTCCTAATATTCATAAACCAAAAAATACTGCCTACTTTCCTGTGTAGTGGCAACATAGAGCAGACACTGAACAATCATAAAAGTCAACCAATACCTAAAGAGTGGTCATATGTTAGAAATTTAACCATTTTAAATAATAAAAATCAGAGTGACTAATAACTATGTGCCCAATGATTTTAAATTGTGATAATCATGCTCACTTCTAGTACAAGCAACTGAAGTGATGGCCGATTTTATATTTTCTTGATGCTTTTCTCTTTCTTTTGTGTGTATGTGTTTCTGTTTGTGCATGTGTGTATACGAATGTGGAGGTCAGGGGCTGATGTTGTGGGTCTCTCCTCCCCATGTTGCCCTACCATGATTGGTGTTCCTAACTTGCCATAGGGCTAAAAACCATGGAGCCAACCAACCATTGGTCAAAAGGTAACTCCACGCTGAGGAGCAGCCACATTCTAGGAATTTCCTAGTATCTACAGAAAAGAAGATTCTGGTGAATTCCACAGCAGAGATTAAACCCTCTACCAGGGAAGAAAGAAGCATGACTCTATTCTGAGAATCATTGCTGATCTGACACTACCCATCCTCCTGGTAGCCAGAGTGAGCCATCTTTACCTTTGCTGGAATATAGAGTCATAGATGTGTGTGTGTGTGTGTGTGTGTGTGTGTGTGTGTGTGTGTGTGTGTGCTTGAACTGCATGAGTAATAAAATTTCCAATTTTAAAATCAAGACAAAAAAGATAAGGCATTTTTGATATAGATGAACAGTCTTCAAATCATTTTAAGCTTTCCATAATATATCAGTTAGTTTCAGTAAGCAATAAATTTTCTTATTCCAAGAAATTCTTATTCTTATCCTTTACCCTATGAATACATCATTTATAAACAAGTGTAAAACAACATATTTCCTTAAATGGGCATTGCTTCACAAGTACAGTTGAAATCAACTGAAAAACTGTTGTGTACCTTTTTGGGGAAATTAGAGGTTTTATCCAAGATTTTGTAATTATGGAATCATTATATGTAACTTCAATCTTTCACACACACACATACACATGTATATCTTGATTGAGAAATATACATTTTCATGGATGAAGTGCCTATTAGGCTACACATTTATAAACAAAATAATGAATCCTCACACATTTAAAGACAAAGTAATAGATCCTCAAATTAAGATAATTGGAATATTTGCTTATGATAGCAATATAATGGTAAGTAGTTGCTTTTAATATAAACAGAAAGAAATGCATTGTAGTTCTCAATTAAACATAAAAATAAATCTATCTTGTCTCTAAGGAAATGTTTTATATTATACAGGAACATGTTTGAAAATTGTCAGCTGTAATTTAAAAAACAATAAACAATCATCATATCTGAAATAAGGGTGTCTCTTTAACTTTTTTAATCCTTTGTGTGGTATTAGAGATCATTTTCTATACACATTTTGTTTATTTTTTTCTTTTATTAAAAATAGATTTTTTTCCATAAAATGCATTTTAGTTATAGTTTTTTCTGCTGTGGGATGGTCTGTATGTCAAATTGCTCTGATTGGTCTATAAATAAAACACTGATTGGCCAGTGGCCAGGCAGGAAGTATAGGTGGGACTAACAGAGAGGAGAATTAAGAGAACAGGAAGCTGAGTGAGAGAGACACTGCCAGCCGCCGCCATGACAAGCTGCATGTGAAGATGCCAGTAAGCCACAAGCCACGTGGCAAGGTATAGACTTATAGAAATGGGTTAATTTAAGATATAAGAACAGTTAGCAAGAAGCCTGCCACGGCCATACAGTGTGTAAGCAATATAAGTCTCTGTGTTTACTTGGTTGGGTCTGAGCAACTGTGGGACTGGCAAGTGACAGAGATTTGTCCTGACTGTGGGCCACACAGGAAAACTCTAGCTACATTTTCCTCCCCCCACTCCACCCAGTTCCATACCATCCTATCCCATCTGATTTATAACAGTTTCTCCCAGATTGAAACATTCCATTTGCAGGAATGCTCCTAGAGCATTAATGTAAACACCTCAAAATGGCTCCAGGAAGTCCCTGAAACTGCCCAGATTCACTAGTCCCCTTCCTCCCAGAGTAAGCAATGAAGCTTCTGAGAATCGTGCCCAGACAAGCCAAACTGTAAGGAGGATTGAAACCAGACCAGCTGCCTAGATGAAGCAAAAAAACAGCCAAGCTGCCCGGAAGAGGTTTAGACCAACTGAGTCACATAGAAACAAAACTCTTCAACCTGTTGAGAAGTCTTCTGGAATTGAAGTATGCTCCAGGTTCCCAACTTTTGTGAGCTGTCACCTGTGCTCAGGTGTACTTTGAGTCATTTCTACTCCTGTAAGTAACCCCTCACCCATATTCCTATAAGTAACCCAATAAAACCCATTGCTTGCCCAAGTTGGACTTTGGTGGTACCATACATTGGTCTGTCGTGGCCTCCCTATCTGGGGTGAGTAGACTTGTGTGTAGTGTCTCCCCAGAAAAAAGTTTTTTTCACATAGCATCATCCAGATCCACACCTTTATGTAACTCATTAGAAAACCAACAGCTATCTAGGGAATAATAATAAAAGAAGATAAATCAAAAACAAACTAATCAGAATATGACAAAACAACCAAACAAGAAAAAGAGCAAAGAAAAACACAAGAAACACATATAGCCTCAGAGACACACATGTTTGCCCACACAGGAATCCCGTAAAACCCCAAAACTGGAAGCCATAATATATACATAAATGACTTGCAGGGTAGAAAAGAAAAAAAAAATATGAGACAACCTCCAAAGATGCTCTTGAAATTTGCTTTGAGTTGGTCATCTACTGGCAGGCATGAGGCGTGCCATTATGAATGGTTTGTTTCCCCAGTGAGACTCCCTTAGAGAAAAAAAAATTTTTTATTTGCAAGTAGCTATCAATTGGAGATAGCTTCTGGGTTAAGGATGGGGGTGTCTGTTTACTTTTCTTCTCAGCTCTAGGACCAGGTCTAGTGCAGACCTGTGCAGGCCCAGTGCATGCTCACACAGTCTGCCTTGAGGGCCTTGATACCTTGGTGTCCTCTGTTCACTCTGGCTCTTACAGTCTTTCTGTGTTCTTTTACACAGAGTTCCTTGAGCCATGAGGGAAGGGATTTGATGGAGACATCCCTTTTAGGGATGAGCATACCAAAGTCTCTCACTTTCCTCATAATGTCTGGCTGTGGGTCTCTGTATTTGTTCCCATCTGCTACAGGAGGAAGCTTCTCTGATAATGGCTGAGGAACTGATCTACAAGTATAGCAGAATGTTATTAGGAGCCATTTTTTGTCATGTTCCTATAACAGAACAGTAGTATTTGGTTTCCCCCTCTGTCCCTGACCTACTAGTCTCAGGCTCTTGTCTACCCAAGCAGCATTGGGTATGTGTTTTGTCTCATGGAGTGGGCCTCAACTCAGATCAGATCTTGGCTAGTTATTCTCACAAGCTTTTTGCCACTTTTGCACTAGTATATCTGGCAGGCAGCTCACCATTGTAGACTGAAGCGTTTGTAGCTAGGTTGTTGTTTCTTTTCTCCTTTGATAGCTTGCAGAGTAGCCTCCAGTAGCATAAATACTAATCCATAGGAGTGATGGCTCTAGGTAGTCACCAGCTCGACTTCTCTATGTTAGACGAGTTGTACACATATATATTTTATATCTATAGATCTTCTCATGTAGCAAAGCTAGCACACATCATTGAATCTGTACATACTGTTGCACAGGATTATAGTGTTATTATTTCTTAAGTTATGAAAAGAAGAAATAAGAAATTTCTGGCTATCCTAAAATCTCTCTCTCTCTCTCTCTCTCTCTCTCTCTCTCTCTCTCTCTCTCTCTCTCAAACACACACACACACACACACACACACACACACACACACACACACACACTTTCACCAAAGCACCTGCTATAGGATCATTTATAATAAAGAAATTGTTGAGCTTTAGGTAGCTAAGAGGATTATTAACTCTTACTAATTTCCTCTCATAAAGTTATACTTGCTTAAACTATGGATATATGGACTGTAATACACTTCTCCTGACAGAGAATTAACATATAGCACAAAGAAGCTACATTCAAATAGGGCCCAGACTTTTATTGTCATCTAATGATAAGTTTTAGAGAGCATAGTATCAGAAAGTAACATATGAATATGCACATATATGTCTATGTGTCTATACACACACAAAAATATGTCAGGGTCCACAGAGAGATCTGAAAAATAAATTAAGGAAGAGAAATAAACCTTTTATACTCTTGAGTATATTCTGTGTGGTTTGTTTTTGAAGCTGTGGTTTACATTTGAAGCTCTCAGCTTACTTAAGGTGGGGACAAGGACAAGACTGGTGTCTTTGAGGATAGTTGACTAGTGATTGTTGCCCCTGTAACACACTCTGAGCACCTTGCTTACCTTAAAATGTTTTAAAATTCCCTTTCCCTGTCTCCTTCCTAGTCACCTTCTCCTTCTCCTCTGGCTCTCTTTCACTTTCTTTTCTCTCTCATTCACCTTCATTTTGTTTTTGATCTCTTAAGCAATATGGTATCATTCCTACAAAAGATGACAATTTCCTACCAGTAAACTGCACAGCCATTGGGGTAGGAGACTTTTAGCAAATGCTAACACTGAAGGAGTCCATGTTGATCAAGTGTGACACACTGGATGAAGACATCCACTTATGGCTGAAGAGTCATCTTTCTTAAAACCCGACACATTCATGGTGAACCAATGCCAAGACAAATGCACGCAGAACTATAGCCTGGAAATACTTAAACATATTATTTGAATTCTCAGAAGTATCGCTTTTTCTTAAAGTAAACATTGGCATGCAAAGCCAATAGTCTGAGTAATCCTGTCTTGAAGTGTAACTTTATTTGTTATGGGGATTTGCTCAGGGAAGAGAAGGGGAAAAAATAAGCCCAACCCTTCTTCGTCTAGCACAGAGAGAAAAATCACTGTTTCTGCAACATTGGAGACATTATTTGAGGCCATGTAAGTGACACTGCCTAAAGCTACTTCAACAACTCGCAACTAAAATTTGATTTAATTGTTTTCAGCAAAATGTTCCATTGGCACAGGCTTCCGGCATGATTTCTGTTTGTCTCTTTATTAGCAGATAGATGCTAAGTTCTACAAGAGAGAATCCCACAGCACATCCAGATAGCTTGGCCACAGTCACTCCCAACACAGAGCAAGGAAGGCCCTCTCCATTATCCTGTGATGCATTATGACTCCTGAACTGATAGACCTGGCAAGGCCATTACAGTCTGATGAGGGTCATGATGCAAAGGTTCTAGAGATACACTTTAATTTGCAAATGAACTTGTTTGTGTATAGAACGTTATTGTTTAGGGATGAAGTGTTCATAACCTTGATAAAAATCCAGAAAGAGATTTTTGATCCAAAGCTTTTGTTGTTGTTTTCTTGTTTGTTTTGTTTTTTTTATGTAAGAAAGACTTGTTTATACAGATACATCCTTGTTTTGACTTGAGGCTTACATAGCTAGTGTCTGGAGCTATGAAGGTACTGACTGTGTTCATCACCATCCCTGGAAACTTTCCATTTCCCATTCCTGGTTTCTTCTCTGTTCCCAACACCACTCTAAACAGAACAGTGGGACAAGCAGGCTTCATTTTTCTAAGAGAGACATACTATAAAAAATTCCTGAAAATATTTTCCATTTTTTACCAATTATATTGCTTTTTAACAACTCCTCAAGCTTATTTTGCTTTAAAATTTCCTACTTTGGAAAAGTCACTCATAAATATATTATGTGGTTGTCTCCCAAAATACCCAATCACTCTCAAGATTTTTTAACTTTTATTTTCATTCACTTCCCTGAATTTAAATGAGAAGTATTCTAAATATCAGTTCATAGGCCTTTTCTCTTGTCTACCTAGAATATGTATTGATGTATTTTTTGTATATTGACACATTTTCTACAAATTCATGATTTTTGCTTATTGATTTCATTTGTTGAATATTACACAAGGAATCAAACTCTCAGTCTGTGGGATCTATACCTTCCTAGTTACTCCGGCCAGATATTTTGGGGTCACAGATGTGGACTGTCTTTCATCCCCAGATCCAAGCCCTCAGCAAATGGCATTGACTGGAACTTTCAAAGTGCACCTTGAATCTCTCGCTCAGATGGTCACAGTTGTCGAAGGAATTGCAAAGCTTCAGGCTTTGCTCTTCCACACTTGTCGTCGTCGGAGCAATCAAAGTGTTGTTTTTAAATACAGATCATTTACTGTGGTTTATTTACTGTGGTTAAAGTGTCTTGATGATGTCTCTTCATCTAACAGAACAGCCGAAGTCCTCCATGGCCACGAGGCTCTGCATGATCTGGCCCTCCTTTGATTCCTCTGATTCCCCCTGATACATTCTCCTTCACTTGCAGGCTCGGCAACTTTTCATTTTTACACTTTTTGATATGTCACTCTGAAAACAGAATTCTGTATTACCTACTGCAGAAATGTGAAGGAAGAATTTTGCAATTCTTAAAGAATTATTTCCATAAGAACCACTCCTCTATAGCAAGCCTTTGCAGATTGGAGTTAGTAAGTGCCTCCGAGATAGACTTCTGATACCCGAACTTCTCGTATTCCCATTATCCATGCAACAAGTGGCATCTAGACATAATCTAACCACTCACATAAGGAGACTTTTTACGTCATTGTATGGATGGAAACACAATAAATGGGTGGAATAAACTCACTCTGTGAGACCCACCAGTAGAGCATCATCTTAGGATTTCCTCCCTTTGCTGTGCAATAGGAATCCAGTCTAACACACTTGTATTAAAATGGCAGGATACAGTGAGTGTGAGTGGTGGTTTTGTAATAGTGACTTCAGACAAGGGATATGATGAAGTGGTGGCCTAGACACTAGTTCTAGAATCAGATCCACATTTATCCCACTGCATCCTAATTACTGTGTGGTTCAGCAGGTTCTCTGTCCATTTGGAACAGCAATCTTTTCTTCTGTAGAAGACAACATTGTCTTCTACTCTTAAGTCCCTCCTCCTTCTAACATCTCCTTCACTCTTGTCCTCCAATTTTTGAACCTCTTAAGAAAAAAAAAATGTTCCCATATGACAAAGAATATAAAATATTTATCTTTTGGTATCTTGCTTATTTCCCTTAATATATCTTCTAGCACAATCTTTTTTTTTTTTTTTGCAAATGGAAGAGTTTCACTATAAAAATTTTAAAAAAAAACTTTTACAGTGTACAACAAATCACTGCACCCAGAGTTGGGAAAATAAAATTTGAGGGCACTGTGCTAAGTTAAATAAGCCAGACACAGAAACACAAATACTTCATGTCTTTTCATTCCTTGTGGAAAGCTTTTGTAAAACTTCTGAAAGCAGATAGAGAGTAGAAGGAAATGGGAGGAAGTCAAGGTTCCAGAGAAGAATAGAAGGTGAAGGGGGTCTAAATGAGAAGAATGGTGGAGAGACATGATAAGTGTACAGTGCATAATGCATTTCCATGGATGGCAATATGATAGTGAATCTCACTAAAGTGCACAATTAATGTGAGCAAACAAGTAGAATAAAATAACTAAGTAGAAATAGGGCTAAATATTGAATTGAACTCACAAGAATTACTGATGAAGTAGTGAGCCATGTACGCTGAATGCTTACATTTCATGTACTTAGGTGTGTCCATCCACAAGGAGACCCTGTATTCCCATCCCTGAACCACCAGCTGAGAAACGGTTTCAAAACAGAAAAGGATCTCAATAAAGTAGAGCTGATTCTTAGTCCACCAAAGCTGCCTGCCAATAATGAGTGCATTCATTCTGTGATGTGATTACTTACACTCAGTCAACTTTACTAGACTCTTTCTCCCAAAATGTGACTTAGAAATCCAGCTCCTTTAGTTCTCTCATTTCAAGTTTATTTGTGTATTACTAGTGCTGACTCAGCTCTTACAGGTTTCCCCCTCTTTTGTCCTTGTCTTTGTATGTAAGTCTTTTTATATCTACTTTGTATACATCTCTGTCTCTGTCTCTATCTCTGTCTCTCTCTGTCTCTGTCTCTCTCTGTATGTGTTTGTGTGTTTTTAAGCATGTGCAGCTTCATATATATATGCAAATCACATGTACATATGTGAAGGCTTATGTGGAAGTTAGAAAACAACCTCAGGTGTTATTTATCCATCTACATTTTTTTTGAGGCAGGGTCTCTCATTGGCCTAGAACTCATGACTTAGGCTTGACAGAGTGGCCAATGAGGCTGATGGATTTACCTGTCTCTGCATCCCCGGCATTGGGATTATAGATATGAACTACCATATATTTGGCATTTTGGGGCATGGGCTCTGGAGATAAACTCAGAGTCATGTGCCTGAAAAGCTAGCACCTTATGTAATGAGCCATCTCCCTAGCCCTTGTACATACATTTAAAAAAACTGAAAAACACTTTTCTGTGCAGTTCTATGGACTCATGTATAGCTTGTTTAAATCTTTGAACTTTGTTTTACTTTCTGTTGTTAATCTTGACTTTGTGATTACTTCCACTCTTCAAACTACTGCTTTCCTGTGTTCAGAACCTAGTCTGCATGAGCAAATGTTTTTATTGTTTTTCTCTGCCATCTACAGTGTGTTCTCCTAGAGCTTGGCAAGTTACACTGTCCCTTGGCTCTCAATAACCTGGCTATTAACTATAAACACAACACAAGAGCACCAACTACTTCTCACAACACCTAAACACTTAAGCAGTTATTTCTCATGCATTGCATGTCTGGGATTCCTGCTCTCGTGCAGCATAACATTCCACTCAAGTTTCTCAACTGACAGATCTGCAGAGGTCTTCTTCATCCTCAAGAACAGGAAAGCATGTCTTCTATCTATCCACCTGTACATCCTTTCCATGTTGGCTTATATCTCTGTCAGTGAGGCTTCCTGGTAAGTTTCTAGGATTTCAGAGTCAGAGTCAGCCATTGGTCAATTTCAGAACTGCACATAGAATGCATTATATAGGAGTTGAAATGTTCCCTACTGCAATTTATCACCACCCTCAATATATATTTTAAGATACTTTGAGATCCTTTCCCTAGGGAAAGTTATAAATTAAAAGACATTTTCTTCTGTAATCTTTAGAAGCAAAACAATATAGCTTTAAAGTGTTCTATGCCCTAACCACAAAAGACAAAGTTGAAAGTATTAGACTTTCAATGACTGATTTTAAATTGAGCTGTTACTTAGAAGTAAGGCAACAGTCCTGAAATTTTTGTGTTCTTTTGTTTTCCCAGGTGTTAGCCATCCCTCCCGGCTTAACTGGCTTGTGTTTACTCCATCCTCGGGCTCATTAATGATGACAGTAAATAAAACCTAACCAAGGAAGCAAGTTCTTTTAATCTGACAGGTCCTCACCAAGCAGTCACACCTTGAGATGAAGAAATCCCCGCTGCCAGAACTCCCTACATTTTTCATAGAGTAACTAAGCTCTGTAGCAATATGATTTATTTTTATTTAATTGTTAGGGAAGATCCTTGGCAAAGAAAATTACAATCCCTACTCCCAAAGCCGTAGGCACTCTTGGTTAATGCCACCTGCCCTCCTTATGCTTGCTGCTTTGTCCAGAGATGTGAACTCATTTTACCTTTGCTTTACTTAAGCACATATTTGACATGATACATGGATTTTGAAGAAAATAGAATGCAGATCACTGGGAAAACTATCAGTTCAGTACATAGAAATAAAAGCTTGCTATGCACAGAATGGCCAGTACATTTCATAAATAATTAATTGTTTATCTAAATGAAGAAAATCTCTTTTATCCTTTTAACCAATAAATAACCAACTCTAGATTGCAATAGCCAAATAATCACCAATGACCATTAAGAAAGGAGACATCAATAGTACCACTGAGATATCTTGAGTGTCTCTTCATATCTCATGGCCTGCAAATTGAATTAATTTGCCTTTTTTCCCCTTGATATATTGTTTCATTTGGAGTTTTAAAAAGGATGTATGAGAAAATGTATGGAAATGTGCCTTCTGGGGCTCCCAGGAAAGAGGAGCCACTTCATTTAGTTGCAGAGGCAAAGAGGAGGGTGGTAACCCAAGACTAGTACTGTCTTTAGCCTTAATCAAAGAAGGTTCTCCTTGCAGCAAACTGCCATTAGTATAGAGAGTCGTGGATGGCCAAGGTGCTAAGGTCAAGTGGCTGTTGAGAGATCAGCCTTAAGTAGGGTACCCATATCACCCTCTCCAAGATCTAGAGGTAGAAGGGGGCAGAAAGAATGTAAAAGTCATATGACAAGGAGGTGGGTCATGAACCAATATGTTATAGGCATAGCATGTTGGTGCTACCTTTGAATTTTCAGTTGCTGTTATTTTCTGCATAGGCTCTACACAAAATAGAGCTAGTAAATATCCAGTCATAGGTAAGGGTGGGGCTCAATGGGACCCACACTGCCCAGGAGAACTATTGGCAGTTACTGGCTGGAGGAAAGGAAGTCATTGTCTTTAGTGATACAGCCTCCAATTAGTTACTCATGTTCCAGAGTAGAACTCCACACCCTTGTCTGTAAACTGAGGTGGAGCTTTCTGTCAGATATGCCCAATTATGCCTAGCAGTTGCTGCCCAAATTACCACTCAGAGGCTTATATTCATTATAAATTCGTGGCTGATGGCTGCACACATGGATAAGTGCTGTGGGATGTCCTTCTGTATGCTGTGAATATGTATTGCTCTCAATTGGCTGATAATAAAACCTTTTTGGCCAATGGTGAGGCAAGATAAGTTTAGGCAGTACATCAAACTGAGGATGGAGCTGAAGAAGGGTAGAGTCAGGGCAGATGCCAGCCAGTCACTGAGGAAGCAAAACACGTAGGAAATGAGGTAACAAGAGGTAACAAGAAATGAACCCCATGGCAAAGTGTAGATAAGAAATTTGGGTTAATTTAAATGTAAGAGCTAGCTAGTAATAAGCCTGAGCCATTGGCCAAGCATTTATATGAAGATGGGGGAAAGCTAGTGAGAGGCATGTTGGTTTGTGGGAGTAGAATGGGGATAAGAAAGGAAGGGAGAGTGAGTGTGACCAGAATATATTATACATACATGGATGGCATTGTAAAATAATAAATTAAATTTTTTTTAAAAAATGTGTAGAAGTTTGCATAGTACATTTCCTTTCTTGGTTTACTTTTGAACCTTCCACAATGCTTCTGAGTGGTTTGCCCTAAAATTCACATGTTTCAGTTCTGGCACTCAATGTGACTGTCAAGACATAAGACTTTTAGGACATAACAAGACTAAAGGAGGTCACAAAGTTGAGGGACCTTCTCGGATTGTGGTTTTATATTAGGGAGAATGCAAATAAGTACAATCTATGCAGAAGGGTAGGGAGATTCTTCAAAACATTAAACTTGAGTGTCAATTCTCTCAGTCCTGGTGATAGTTCCAATGAATATGACATCACCCTATCAAAGGGACCCTGCTCACTTCTGCTTCTTGCTGCACTATCCAAATCAGCTAAGTCCTGGAGTCAGCCTAGGCATTTATCAGTGGATGAAATGTGCACAATCCAATAGGTTACTTTTTCAGATATAGATGGAATGAAATCCTCCTATTTATGATATGAAAGTGGAACTGATGAGAAAGGGGACATAGAAAGAAAAAGACTAAATAGTATTCCTAATTGTGGATGCTAATGGAAAGGTGAACAGAGAAAAATATACAAGTTATATGCAATGTTCTTTCCAACAATTAAAAACAAAGTTATGCCACTTGCAGGAACACGGGTGAAACCTGAGTTAATAAGCCAAACTCAGAAAGAAAATTTTCACATGTTCTTCTTCATAAGCAGAATCTAGATTTTAAGACATAACAGAAGAGGTTCCACTTGGATAGAAAGGGAAATTAAGGGGGTGAAAGGAGGGGTCCATAGCCTGTGAATGAGGTTAAAAAAAAAAGACTGAAGCAATTTATATACCTCAGGATGTCATCATGAAGTTATTTACTTTGTACAATTAACATGCATTAATAGAGTTTATTGGAGAGTAGTGTCCACTACAGGCTGAGTAGAGTGGGCTGAGAGAAGAGGAGGAGGCTCCATAGGTACAGGAACATAACGAGGTGGAAACTGTTCATTCCAGTGTTCCACAGAGCAGTCAGATGTATGTTTTTCACAATAACCGACATGCATCTTACTAATAACCTCAAGGGTTAAGCTGCAAGTGCCCAGCACAAAGTAAGCATGAGGAAACCAAAATGTAATTACCTTTATTGTTTGAATAGTATTACTGTACACATGGGTTGAACTATTATGCTGTACTTCATAAATATGTACAATTCAAATTATGAATAAAATAGAAAACCAATATTATCTATCTATATCTATATGTATCATCTATCACAATGCTTCTCATGCTTCCTAGTGCTGCAGCCCTTTAATACAGTTCCTCAGGCTGTGGTAAACTCCAACCATAAAATAATTTTCATTGCTCCTTTCTAACTGTAATTTTGCTACTGTTATGAATCATAATGCAAATATATGTGTTTTCCAGTGGTTTTAGGTGACCACTGTGAAAGGTTTTTTTTCGACCCCAGTTGGGGTCGCTACCCACAGGTTGAGAACCACTGATCTATCAGTTTACCTATCATGTAAGCTACCCATCTATCTATCTAACCTTTCTGTTACCTATCATCTATCTATCTATAAAGCATGTGAAGACACAGAAGCCAAATGGAAAGAAATTAAATCAGCTACTTTCACCTTCTACTTCCTCACTCCAGAAGTGTGAGAAACCAGTCTGTCATTTACTTCCCAAGTACTAGGAAAAACTGAGGTCACTTATAGATTGTGTTTTAATGCTGAAACTTTAATGTCATGACTATAGCCAGCTCAATTTTAACATCTATATTTTATAATACACATACAAATATATGTTTATAATTTATATGTATTTTATAAAATATACATTTTTATAATTTTTTATAACAAGATCACATTTATCTCAGACTGCCATTGAACTCCCTGTGTAGGTAAGGTTAACCTTGAACATTTGAACCCCCTGCCTTCATCTCCTGAGTGCTGATACTGCAGAGTGTACCAGCATGCTTGGTTTATGTGGTACTGGGTTCAAACTCAGGGCCTCATGCATGCTTAACAAGAACTCTGCCAACTGAGCCATATCCACAGCCTTTAGGCCCTGATATAAATATGATTCTGTTTCTTTTACAGGCCTTGTGTTGATGCATTTAGGTGGTGTACAGTTTTCTACCATTAGAAACATTTTATAGACGTTCACATTTTCCAGTTGCAAATCTTTTCTGATACTTGTTATTCAACTTTGATGTTGGCCACTCTAGTTGGAGTAAACATTATCTCACTGATACTTTAACTTCCACATGTCCTATTGTCATGAGACTACATCTGCGCATAAGTTTCCTGGGCATTTTGTTTCTTTTTCTGGAATGACCCATCTATTTGAGAGCTCCCTTGCTGCCCTTATTTATTTCTTGTGGAAACAGTATTTTCTATACCGTCTACTTACCCTAGACTCTGACTTTTGTTGTTTGCTTGATATCTTCTGAAGGACATAAGATTTTAAACTTTGGATTCAGGTAATTTTGTTTTATATTTTTACAATACTTTCTTCTGAGACAGCAGGTTTTCTGTTTGTTTGTTTGTTTGTTGGTGAAATGTAGAAAAGATATTTCTCCTTTGTTGCCTCAGGATACATTGTTTTTATAACATGTGCTGCATAGCTCACGGCTCCCTTCACTCCTAATCCCCAGGGTAGACTCTGCTATGCTCTCACACGCTCTCCCCATCCATCTTCTTTCTCTCTTTTCTGTGGCACCGCTTGTGACTCAAAACCATACTTTTAAACACAGCAGCGTTATAACATATTTTTGTGTGCAATAGGATAACTAGTCTGCCTTATAAAACTCATACTTTTGGGTTCCTTAGTCTTCGGTCTAAATTTTAAAATCATCTTATCAAGGTATGTTGATAGAAAAATCTATTAAGATTTTATTGAGATCTCATTGAAGCTAAAGATCCAATTGGCAAACACAATTTATAACATTAAATACCCGCTTCATTATATATGGTAGCTTTATAAGGATGGGAATTTCAAACCTAAATTTTACTTTTTACTATATCTCAGACACCAGAATATGATAATCATGCTTCTATATCATATTATTAATACTGGGATAGAGCCAGATTATATAGTTGTTATATTCTTCATTTAACCATCTTTTTCCAGATGTTTTCATGATTTCTAATTTTTAATAAATTTTAACAAGTTTTCAACCGGTAGTATGTAAACATGTTTTCTTAAGCCCTTAGCAGCAACTTCCCTATTTTAATTAATGCTCACTGAAAAAGGAAAGTATTTATTTATTTAATTTAAAAAACTTGTTTAGTAAGCCAAGATTTTTCGATTATTGTCAATTTACCATTCTGTCCTTTTTGTCTTATTCTGTGTTTACTAACCCAAATCCTACCCTCTCTCCTCCCCAATCTCCCTATCCCCACTTCAATCTCTAACTCCCATACTTCCCTTTACTCTTTCATGTTACCTGTACTCTACAATCCCCTTTAATTGAATGTTTTCCCTTGAGTTAGAAGATTCTACGTTTCCATATAGCTTTTCCATGCACTCTTCATCTTGATTAAGGCTGCTGGTCATTCCCTATTTCCACATCTCTCACCATTCTGCTCCTAGTATCCACCCCACTCTGTTTTCATTTAACCTACACCTTACTATCCCTCTTCCTTTGAAAGCATCCACACCTAGTGGCCTATTTCTAGTTTCCTGGCTTCCAAGTATACTCTGGGTTCAACATGAAAAACAAAATATTTGAAGCATCAGCCGCCTGTTTATGAGATAGTTCAAAGGGACCTACTTCTGTCTAGAGTCCTGGGGATGGAGGTAAGTACATTTAGAGCACTATTTAGTACTATTAAATTTTTGTTAATGTAGGTGATAAGGCTTTAATTTAGACACTGCTTTTAATGTTTAGTTTTCTTTGATATCAGCTGAGCTGTTGGGAACTAGGGATGATTTGAGTTACTAATTGAGTCCATTACACCCTTTCCTGGTACTCCTGCTCTTTTAAGTGAAGGACTATCAACCAAGAGGCCAGCCAGATAGATACCCTTCATGGCAGCCCGGCTATTTTGTACACTTTGCCCTACTCTGTGGACACTCCAGCAACTGCAGAAGAACACTGCAAGTGCAGTTAAATGCATGCTCTAATTGCACTAGGTTTGAAAAGCAACATTCTGAGCAAGAGAAGCTTTGAGAAAGGCTGAATGACCTTGTAGGTATTCTCACCCAGGACAGAGAGGAAGCACTTACCCCTGGTGACTTAATAGAGGACCTATGATTGCTGCAAACATGGTATTTCATTTGCATGAAGGATGTGCTCTGTTTGATGTACATACACATGGTATTCTTCCATGATTGCTACAAACATCTCACTCTACCCCCTTTCTGTAAGTTGGATGTTTAGTTCACTCTGAACTATTCAAAAGATGCTTTGCTGTACTGCTTCATTATATTGCAATGTTAGGTCCAACAGAACCATTCTCTCAAATAGTCTTTTCTTGTCTAATTTTGATCTTTATCATTGAAATAAGATATAGGATTCAGCATTGGAGTGGTAGGGGTGGTAACCGAGATGGATGCTACGTGGAGGAAGGAGTAGCTGCTGCTCCAGCCCTGACAGTGGCAGCAGCAGCAGCAGTTAGCAACAAGACTTCCAAAGAGCAGCTAAGTCATAAATAAGGAGAAGAAGTGATGGAGACAATAACTATGCAGAGCTGAAGATGACAAACAGTGGGTCCTGGTCACTGAAAGTGTTAAAGTAAAGAAAGTTGTAAGAGCCACAGGTAGGTCTCAAATATCCCAAGCCCAGGATGCTAACACTGGTCACTGATGATGATCCTGACACTGATCTGAGAGCTGGTTCACCGTCACTGTAGGACTGAGTATCCAGGCATCTAAGGTCAGTAAAGAAGCTATAGCACAGAAGGAAACACGTGCTGTGGCTTGCTGTGAGCACCTGTTGTTGCTTGCTCCTGTAAGTTGAGAATGACAGCATCTTCCAAGGGATGAAGCTACTGGTCACTACAGCAGAGGACATTAAGTTTCCAATCTCTGTGCCTCGACCCATGTCTGTAGCTTCTAATGCCTAGAGAAATAAGCCTCTAGCTCTAAGGCATTGAAATAGTAAAACTCTGGCCAGGATGTAAAATAAACAAATAAGTAAATAATCTATACTTCTCAGTAGATTAGTCATAAATTCAGATTTTAAATTTGCTCTAAAATAATTGAATACCAAGTATGAGAATTTTGTATATGTGGGTAGGATTCATGCTTTGAAATTCACTTCAGTACTAAGGAGGATACACTGGAGTTGGAAGAGAGGGTAAATTCTTTTAGGTATCAAATGGTTATCCAACCAAGAAAATGTATTGCTACCCTTCTGGATTTTATTTTATTTTATTTATTGAAGAGACTTGTTGAGGCTCTTACAAGATCTTACTATGGATTCTAGGTTGGCTTTAACCTTGAAGAAATCCTCCTGCCTCAGCCTTCCAAATGTCAGTATTACAAATTGCTATCACCCCTGGTTAATTTTCTGAATTTTCAGGATGATATTATTGTTCAGTTTTCAGGAAACAAATCTGCTTCTTATTCACTCAACCAAACTAAGCAGAAATGCATGTGAATGCTTCTGAAAATGTCCACTGGGACCTCCATGTTGGATAAAATAAACTGTTAGAAATGATTTTGACGCCTTGAGGTACTTTTGTCACAGTTCCCAGTAATTGAAATTTTCTATGGCTGTTAAGAATCATTAAAATAGCCATTTCTTCATCAATTAGAATCTTGCTGCCAGATTGTATGACACTTCGTGAACCAGCTTTAATTTGTTATACATTGTTCCCAGAAGGTGAGATGAGATTACAAGGGCTTGTGTGTATTGAGAGATGTATTTTACACTTACCACTCGTGGTCCCTTTCTAGTAATTCAAATAGAACGGCCTGATCTTGATTAGTTAATCTTTCCACATCAGCATTTTTAGATGGTACTTCATAAAATTTTCACTACAATTAAAAATGCAATTAAAATGGATTATCTAAATCAAAGTCAATCTTTAATTACTGCATGCTATCTAGATCCTTACTTCATGATAGAACAGATAAAATTCTAACAATTGCTGTGCTAATGCCTTCATTATTAAAAGCATAATAACCCCAGCCTTTGGAGACTCATCTCATTTCCTGTCAGTTCCTTTTTTAGGTTGTCATCGAGAAGCTCGCTTCCTTTAACAACCATGCCTACCTAGTCTGCAGCAGGCTTTTCTTCTTATTCACCTACAAAAAAGTTATTAGACAGAGTTCATCTAATTACTCCAAGTCCTTTCATGTAAAGGGACCAAGCACCTCCATTTTGAACCTATTTTTGTCCCTTTTAGGTATTCCCCTTTCTCCCCATCACCCTCCCTTGCAAAAGCAGTTAAGAAAAAAAATCAAAACAGAGGATGTGTTGGAAAAATCTTTTCACGGCTGTGTCCAAATCATTCATCATTTTACATGTAAATTTTACATCCTTATTTTTAGCAGTATGAGTATTTGGAGGTGAAGTTAAAAAAAACTCTTGAACGTGAAAGTCAAAAAACTTCAGTTCTCAGTGACACTGGAGAAGCCCCCTAAGATATGAGAGCTTTCACTCACTCATCTATAATATAAGAGCAGCAAAATATCTTGGATATTGTGAAACTTGGATATGTTTTCTAGCTATACAGTTCCTGCTGTACAACAAATAATCAATGAAGAGTGGCTACTTTTATTATATAATAAGCATTTTCTGTGTTACGATCCAGACATTATGATTATCAAGATAATATCTCAACCTAGGTCTGTATAAACACTATACAATAAAAAATCCTAATTGGTACAATCTGAGATTAATGATGGAGTTTTACCATCCTCTCTAAATTTGCATATATAATTGTGTTTATCTACTATTTTAAAGCACCTAGCCCATATCTGATGTGAAATGCTTGTAATCGTAAAATGTCTTTATGAAATACCTAACAGGATGCAGTATTGCATCAGTCTTTTATAAAGGCAATTATACTAAAATAATCCTTACCTCCTGGCAGTGTAAGCTCAGCCAATACTGTTGCACAGTAACTAGAGGATCAAAATACATAGTTAACAAGTCAGTTAAATATCATCATTGCATTTTAAAAAGCCAAAAATTCTTGTATCTAGATAAACTGCAGGGAAATTATTTCAAGATCCACATATGATTATATTTTGTAATCTTCTTGGGGAGATGTGAAAAAAAAAACATCTTTTCACTTTAGAATGCACACTAATGAAAGACTAAACAATCCCACTGAAGTCAATAGAGCTCACTGAACCCAAGAGTTCATTCAGGTTACTTAACATACCTGCGTATAAGGACACAGGTTGGTGACAAGAGCTTGAGTGACTCAAATGCAGCTGCCTAGACTAAAAGTCCATGCTTGCCTAGGTGAGGACTTGCAAGTTCTGCCTCTCTGAAGCTCCTGTGCAGTAGGCTGGCTCATCTGCTGCTGAGAGCTTTTCCTCTCCATAGCAGTTGCTACGGCTTACAGAACCCTGGGATAAATTTTGTAGGTTTTTTTTTCAACTTCCTAAAAGTTTTGAGTTTACTTCCAAAACTTCCCAAGATTTCTTTACTTCCCAAGTCTTAATGTACCTCCCTCCAGTAGGTGATATTGGGAAGAATAACTAAATGAAAATTTGGAAATTCTAACTTTCCACATCAGAAGGCTGATTGGGGATTGTGGAAATTCTGACACATATGAGGGTGATGAGGGAAAAATGGAGTGAAAGCCTACAAACTACAAAAGAAAAAAAAAGAGTTATTGAGGGCATTGATCTAGTTAACGTGATGCTGAAATGACATAGAAGCAGTCAAAGGTAAAGAGATTCGTTTAACAGCCATTTGGAAAAGCACCCAAGGAAAGATAAACCAGAAGAAAAATGGAGACAGTGAAGTGGACACTAATTACCAGAATATATCTAAAACAATCTGTAACTTTGAACCAGTCCGATGCCGGAGAATTTACTGCTGCTTTACCTACATGGAACAGACCCATTGGTGAATTGGAGAGAGGAGTGGATGGAATTCTTCTGGACCAGTAAGATTGCTCATGCTTTTGACAGATGGTCAAAATTGGATTGGGTGAACTAGAAATAGACAATTTCCCTATACTATGGAAAAGTTGCCAGAGATCTAAATTTTACAAAATATTTCCCATCTTTGCACTTTTACTACTTTTTTCTGCAGGGCATAAATAAAAATGTCTACTCTTAGATGCTGTATTTTAACCACTGAACAGACGGTTTTTTGTTTACTTCCCAAGCAGCTTATCATACATCATAGCTCATCACCACATCAGCAATTGTTCTGCTTTCAATGTTTTCCACCTAAAGATACATAATGCATCTAGATCGAATCTGAAAAGAAAAACTTGACTGCTCTAGTAGTTATCATTTTGATAAAAAAAAAAAAAACCTTTGCTTGAAAATTTCTGTATCTTCGTGAAAGATTGCTTGCTGCAGTTGTAAAATATTTACTCTGCCCATCAGATTTGATTATGGATATTTGACAGAGATGGAAACTCATGAAATTGTGTGCCTAAATATATGAACTTGTGAAAAAGAATGGATGAGGATGTACTAATTATAAATCAAGACCAATTAGAGTTTGATTTAAAAAAAAAAAAGTGATCCAATCATGGAGGTCCATGCCAGCACTGGAGATGGAGAAGCAAGCAGATCTCTGAGTTCAAGGCCAGCCTGGTCTATATAACAAGTTACAAAATAGCCAAGACTACATAGGGAATCCTATTCTAAAAAAAAAAAAAAAAACACGAAAAGGAAGAAAGAAAAAAATGGTGAATGTTGCAAAGTGGAAAAACTAGAAAAATTTTCTCTGCTCTGTCCAGAGTCTTTAAGTTTTGTTTTGTTATTTTTACTCTTGTGGACTAAGCGCAAGATAGAAGTTGATCTCATTCAGTTATTCTTTTGAATTCAATTTTCAGATTTATTTTAGTCAGAAAATCAAAATAGCACTTCCAGTGTTGTAATCATAAAATGTTCCAATTTTCAATCAAAGTAATTGATACTACCAGTGTGCACACATGCATGTGTACACAGGAGGTCAATGGTGGGTGTCTTCCTCTGTTGCTCTCTGCCTTATTCTTCTTAGATAGTGCCTCCCACTCCATCTGAAGTGTACCACCTGGCTAGTGGAGCAGATGAGCAATCACCAACGATCCTCTGTCTCCAAACCCCAGCCCAGCTCTGGGATTACAGATGCAAACCTATGCCTTGTTTTCACATGGGTGGTGGGAATCCAAACTCAGGTCATATTCCCATGCTAGCACTTTATTGCCTGAGTCATCTCCCTAGGTCCCCAAAGTGGATGACATTCTTCTAGCACCAACAACATTGTGTTTAAAAAAAATTGAAAACAGGTAAAATAGTTTATTCACCTTTTTATTGATTATACACTAAAATTACAGTATTTTTAATATAGTGGATCACATAAAAATGCATGGTTAAATTAAGTTCACCTGTTCTCTTTGCTTTAAAAGAAATTATAGTTTTAGATATCATATTAGTTATCTTTCTCTTTTCTGCAAGAAAGTACCTAACAATAAGCAACTTAATTTTGGCTCAAGAGATACAAGCCATTGTGGGAAACAAAGCCTGACTACAGGGAGTGAGGCAGCTAGTTACATTGAGTCCATAGTCATGAAGAAGGAAATTGAATAGTGGTGGTACAATCCCATTCTCTTTTTTATTCAGTCTGAGGCAGTATCCTTTAGAGCAGTATTACCTCTATTTCCTGTGGGTCTTGCCTCTTCAATTAAACCTTGATGGAAACATTTCTGTGGATACATGCATAGGTGTACTTCCATAGTGATTCTAAATTCTATCAACTTGGCAGTTAAGATTAACCATCAGAGACATGGAGTGTTTTTTAATTAGGAACTATGTAGTTGTCCTTCTAGGGTCATAAGAAAAGCACATTACAGATAACGCAAAAGGAATATAATACTGGAGAGAAGCTAGGACATACTGAATTCAAAGAAAACTGCACTTCGCTACCTTAAGAATAGCTTTGGCAGTTCAAAACTTATAACATCGAACAACAACTTCAAATCAGAAATAGCAGTGAATATTCATTTGAAAATAAAGACAGAATTTAAGCAGGTAGGATTTAATTAACCACACTGGAACATAGCCAGACCTCTCCAGCTAACATCTCTGCTCATTAATAGATAACATTATTCTTGCCCTGCTAAACCCAATGTCAGGAACAGAAAACATCCTTGCTTTCCTTCCTCGTTGGTAAATATCCAATATTAAACATGGTATTAAAATGCAAGCATTTCAAATTAAAATTCAGGTCTCTATAAAAGAGGAGTAGCCACTTTCTCACCATGAAACACTATTAATCTGTTACCAGTCGGAAGAATTTATGTTTCAACAAATTTACCCGCCAAATTTTAAAAGACAAAATTGAGTGATTTGATGTTCACCACATGTTACAATAGATTCCAAATAGCTCTTCCCTTGTCCTTCTCTGACCTGTACTCAACCTGCTCCTCATCGGGTCAACAGAATCACCTCACTGTATTCCTGCCCATAATGATAACAAATGTGCAAACAATGTTGGTTATTTGTTAATGTAGTCACATCACATGCAATAGCAGTGAGTAGTCTTTTCCTTAAACTCTGTTAGAAAATATTGAAAGCTGTGCCAGTATCAAACTTTTAGTACTCATTCCAGCCTCACAAGGAAGTTGATAACAAAAGAAGAGTTGATCCAAGAATACACTTAAATGTCTGGTTGTTAGGGCTGTCTGCCTGTAATTCCATCCTCAGAAATCACCTATGAAACTGTTAACATCATACTTATTTACTGCTCCTGTATGTTGCTCTGTGGATTGGCCTAGGACAGATGAAACACTCCTTAGCATGCTGCTGTGAGATTTTAGCTGGGGATGGAGTCATCAGAGAGTTCAGGTGGGATGGCAAAGATGACAGCTGGTTCACTCATGTCTAGTGCCTCAGCTGGGAGCACTCTCTCTCTGAGTCTCTGTCTCTGTGTCTTTGTCTCTCTCTCTCTCTCTCTCTCTCTCTCTCTCTCTCTCTCTCTCTCTCT
>CABHPP010140389.1:59259-92822 GCA_902168425.1 Peromyscus attwateri
GTGTGTGTGTGTGTGTGTGTGTGTGTGTGTGTGTGTGTGTGTGTGTTTATACATTCCCCCAGAGAAAAACTAAGCAAAGTGAACTAGAATGCTTAACACTTGTGATAGAAGACAACAGTTCCTGGAAACGATGAAAGTATAATTCCCAGCATCACTTTTATGTTGACCACTGCTGACTGAACACAGAATTCTGTTGACCATAGGCACTGGATGTATGTTCATGTTTATCTGTTATTCCCTATGGCAAGAGCAACTGCACACAATGCCATGTCCGGGTAATCAAATGAGGAACTAACAGAGAGGACAAAATGGACAGGGTGAATGAGATTTGTACACCAGGGAATGTACACCAAGGAATAACATGAGTTTTTACATTTTTAATGGTAGCTACAACTGAACAAAATAGTGTTACAAATAACAAATAATTTTGCAAACACACCCAGAAATTTTAAAAATAAACTGTCAGACAGACCCTTAATTTGAATTTCAAATAAACTTTTGAGTGACAACATCAATAACTAGCAAATAGCAAATATTAAAAAAGTTAATATTAATCTATAAGCTGATGATCATAAAAAGGGGCAGAGATGAATAATGTCTAGAAATGACATTAAAAAGCCTTTGAAGGTATAAAACTATGTTTAATTCATAACGTTAGTAAAAACTCCATGTCAAATACCTTGTGCAGGATTATATATACATAAAAGTGTATTGTTTTCTGTGAATACCCTTGTGTTTATAGCTATACACACAACACAGAGATGATTCCTACCTCAGCTTTAATCCACAATGTGCTGCAAATCACATACTAAAGTTATCTTTAGAAGGATTAAACTGTTCTGCCCTGTGCTTATGGTTCCTCACATTCTGACATAGCTTTTGATTTCACCGTGTTCTTTGACCTTTAAGATTTTGAATTGCGTTTGACCTTAGTTATTTGTTTTCCTGGAAGGATTTCAACCTACTCAGAACCATTGTCTTTTGAAGGAACTATATGTGGATATCTGTTTGTGAGATGGGAGAAAGGAGCCAACACAGATGTCAGAAGAGATCAAGAAGGCAGAGGGCAAGTGATTTGGGATGCTGCCTACATCCCACACTCAGTGATACATTGCACATAGTTAATGCCTGTAATGTTCTACTTGAGAGCAGCATGGTGGTGCAGGACAGTAACTTCAGCACTTGGGAGAATGGAGCAGGAAGGTCACTGGCTGGAGACCACCCTGAATTACATAATAAGACCCTATCTCAAACTTTTAAAACTGTATTTGAAAATGCTCAAGAGCACAGATGTTTTTGTTTTACGAGCTACCAGTTGGCCTGAGATTCCCTGGAAGCTGGTAAAGTAGCCACCTTCAGGGCACAAACAGGAAGAGAGCTCCTCCTCTGAGTGTCACGGGTCAAAACAATCAGACTCAACCAATGTCAGCCTCTTTCTGAGGAATAAATTGCCTGGCTGTGGTTTTTCTTTTATGTATTCCATTCATTTTCACTCTAACAAATGTATTGACAATTCAACAATGAGATTTCACATCATAGATTATTTATCACACTGAGGGAAGGGTTTCCTGTACAAACTCACAAATTGGGTACTAAGGGTCTCTGGGCTGTAGTTTGTGTCTATGATATTTCTCATCTCTTTCCTCTTTGCTTTGGCTTACCTTTCTTTTCTGAACCTCAAATTAATGGAGATAGCTTCTAAATTGAGCATGTGAGGACAAACCACTGGAGAACATTTGTATAACTCTCGCCACTTTTTGCAGTCTCACATCCCAACTCACATATACACCTATGATGCTATGGATCATGAGCTTTATGATTGTGCTTTAATATTAAAATGGTATATTCAATGACACTGCTTTAGCCGTCAATATTGTGTGACATCCTCTACTCCTCAGGTTAAAAAACCAAACCAAACAAACAAACAAACAACCCAAATGAACAACAGCAACAGAAACTGGCTCTAACTGGAGTTAATAACAGAAACTTGAACTTATGGCTACAGCATAGGACTGTATTCGTCCCTTTGTGAAAGATTAAACTCATTTAAGAACTTTCCACATACTGAAAAGAGTTCACAGAAATTTGCCAGCTGCTTCTTAGCATAAGATAGAATCTCCTGCTTCAGTATGTGTGACAAATGCCAAGGAAAACATTGTGTAGCTCTAGGGTATTAATAAGAAGCAAAAATAAAATAAAAAGACTAATGGCAAGGTTAAAATGACCTGGCAAAAGGAAAGTAGTAGCCACTGGCCTGCAGTACTTCTACAGCAAGCCACTAACTACCTAAAAATTATTGTTTAAACAAGGATAATAATAATTATGGTCTTTTAAAGTATCTAAATTCTTATGGTTGTCCACCTCTGAAGTTTCTTAGGATGCAAATTCTGTTCTCTAATCCTAGTTAGGAACATTAATCCAGACGTCTTTGTACAAGAGAAAAGCAGTTTCAGAGTCTAATGAAAGGGTAACAGGGAAAGTGTTGAAGAGTATCCCACTCTTAGCTGGAGTGGGATTAATGCATAGTCTCCTTAAGACTTTAAAATGCCACAGAATGCATAGCCATTCTGAAAACAAAATATGTCTCTACATTCAGCCTACCCTGAAATCATTGTAGATTTATATGGTTTATCTACCCTTGCTTATATTTTTATAAATTCCTCTCCATCAGTTCAAGAACCTCTAGAAAATAGCTACATATACTTAAGCAATCAATCCATTGTTCATAAAGCTGCGAACAGTGGGTGGGCTAGTTTTTTTCTTTTTTCAGGTGAGAAAAAGCAGGCTGAGAAGTGAACACCTCATATTGCTTCTGTTTGTTTGAGCCTCTTATCCCCAAGGCTGTGTTCTCTTGGCTGGGCATACCTGTTGATCAAGCTGCTTAACTGTAATTACTCCAGACAGCTTTTTGGCTCACAGTGTTGTTTCATAGGCTTCATAAATCATACAAATTATTACCGCAATAGAAAACTGTAATTACCCACAAACCCTGACATGCCAAAATGTGTATTAATTAGATAAGGTAATAAATACTTTACTGCACATAGCCATAATCATTACCTCAAAAGTGACATATATACATATACTATCATGATGTTCTGCAGCAAATGATTCAATATAATGTTCATTCATAATACAATAGTTTTCTAATTTGATTCATTAGTTGGTGCTTTTGTGAGTTGTTTTGAATATGGAAAAATAATCTAAAATTGTAAAGTTTAGATCTTAAGATCAAATAAAACACAAAATATAATTTCATAGTGATTCCATATGGGAATAACTTAATGGAAATGTGAATTTCTTTGTTCCAAACGTAGACTTGCATAGAAATTCTTAAGAATGATTATCACATTTTAAATACTACCCAAGCCAATTTTATACTAATTGTTTTTAAAATTGAAGAAATCTTTTATATAGTAAAAATAAATGTTTCTAAAGATATATTTTCTATGTGCTAAGCAAACTAGAACCTTCAATATATGATGAAAAACCAAGAGCAGATTTGAAAGTACATCCTAGATAAATGTGTTTTATAAACAAATAGTGCATAATATATTTCCTCACATTTTTAGAAAGATGTGTCCTTCTGATATAAAAAAATACATTATTTAAGACTATAACTATATTTGATTCCTTGCCATTTTCCAATTCATTCAACTTATTTTTTAATTCAGTCTTTCTAATATATACATCAAACTATTGGCTAGTAAATGGGTCTTAAGTTTGTTTTTATAAATATTATATGTAGCCATTTCTCTTATTTGGAGCTCCACTTATACTCTTAGCACATTATATGCAAAGAAAAAATTTCAAGGTAAAGGATGAAGAAAACATATTGTAAGGTTGTGAGATAAAAACCAATTTAATTATCACTTGATTAAATCTCTTCCAAAAAAATCATTAACACCAGTAATTCTCATTTAAGTAGAGATATGCGTAAGAGACTTTTAATATCAAGAAATGAAATAAAACTTATCCTTATTTTCCTATTTAGATGATTATCTCAATGAATCATTTGAAAATTAATTCAAGGACGATTGAGTCACTTGTCTTCATTTTATCAATATTGAGAAATTATTAGGGAGTGTCACATGAAAGGGAAACTCTATCAAAGATAATACTGGTTATTCAAGTTCCCCAGAAATAATAAGAGGAGACACACTCTCATGTATGTAGTTGAAGCAGTATTTTCAACGACTGCCTCTGTCTAGCGTACTTCTCAATGTCTAGCTTTCTGCTAGGATTCCAATAAACACTGGTTGAATGAGTGAATGTGATCAAATAGAATTTACCCTAGAGGTGATGGGTTAATTAAATGCTACATTTCATTCAGAAATGGGATCATTATAACAAAATCACTTTGGAGAAATTCAAACAGGTCAGAGATGATACTACTTCGACATGGAAATGCTAACTAAAATTAAATTTAAAAAAATGAAGAAAGAAAGTTTAAAGTTCTTGCTCCAAATTTTTAAACCTAGCTATTGTCCCAAGGATTCATTTTGTTAAAACTCATTAGTATATTACAGAAACCTAAAGAAATTAGTAATAATTAAAGAAAAGCTCTCAATGCTATAGGGTATCTTTAATACTATATAAATAATGAATATATATATATATATATATACATACAACTGGAAAATTGGAAGCTTATTAAACATTTTTCAAGTAGTGGAGTCATAAAACCTTTAGCACCTGAACCACCTCCAAGGTAGACTTTCTCTGCTTGAAGGAGCCTGTGGTAATTTTCATCCTGGCAAAGACAGCATAGCGGGGTCCAGAAGAAAACCCTCAAGGGAAGAAAAGATTAGTCTTTTGAACTTGGGTTTCTGGGAATAGGTCAGGTTCAGTTACAAAAATCTTCCTACTGCAAACAGAAAATATGCTGTGTAATTTTTGTCTTCCTTTTTTGCAAGTATCAGAGAAAAATCAAATTACAAAATCCCCACAGCAGAACAATGAAGCAGCCACTCTGTGGGGTAAAGAGTTGCACTGAGATCTGAACTAATATAAGAAAACTTGAACTGTGGACTAAGAGGGTCTACACAACAGTGGAATCTACACTTGTTCTTTTACACAACATCCATTTGTTGGTTCAATAGTCCACCTTAAACTGGGTTCTAATGGAAATGCACCTGTGGGAAAAGTGAGGTCTAAGACCAAGCACACCAATCTCCATTGATGGAGAAGAAGGCTTTTGTAGCTAAGAGGAAAAGGAGGAATCATAGTGTACTAATGCTGAACACCCTGTGCTTGCCTTTTGGGGTGGCAGAGACTGAAGATGTGAAATTGTGTATGGTGAATCTTTACAGCTGTCATTTCTGGTGTTATTGGGACATGCAATCTCACAGCAAATTCCTAGCTTCTCTGAATCTTGAAATCTTTCCTCCTTCTCTTCTTCAATGTTCCTTGACCCTTTGGTGCTGGATGAGGCATCTATTGGGCAGGACTCAACAACTCTGCATTTTATTTGTTGTTGTTTTCTGACAGTCTTCCCCGTGGAAGAGTATACCAATTAGTTATCCAATAAAAATGGTCAGGCCTGAAAGCATACATACAAGCAACATTATACAGATTGAGTAGGCTGTGTTTAGGAATATATATATATATATATATATATATATATATACCTATACATATACACATAAACATATATACATACACATATACCTCTAACAACAATTAATGAAAAAAAGTTCCATGAATTTTTAAGAGAGCAAGGAGGACAATATTGGAGGGTTTGAAGAGAAACAGGAAAGGTAATTATGTAGTTGTTTTATAATCTCAAACAAACAAAGAAGTAAAATTTTAACTGTGAATATTGTATCTGGCAATCTCAACATGGAGCTGGCTTTATATTTTTCAGTATTCTTATTACTCCCAGGAAATAAGTGATTCAATTAATTAAATAATTTCTGGCTCTATATGTAGCTGAAGTTTGCTCCAGTCCTGCCTGGCCCATGGTCTGGACAAATCTCTCTCACCCACCAGTCCCGCAGCTGCTCAGACCCAACCAAGTAAACACACAGAGACTTATATTGCTTACAAACTGTATGCCAGTGGCAGGCTTCTTGCTATCTAGTTCTTACATCTTAAATTAACCCATTTTTATAAATCTATACCTTGTCACATGGCTCGTGGCTTACTAGTATCTTATATGTTGGTACTCATGGCAGCAGCAGGTAGCTTCTCCTCACCTCAGCCTTCCATTTCCCAGAATTCTCTTCTCTCCTTGTTCTGCCTATACTTCCTGCCAGGCTACTGGCCAATCAGCTTTATTTATCAATCAATCAATCATCCATAGTATCTATATGTATCATAAAAGGCCTTCTTAGTGCAAAGCGCTATGAGATTTATCCCTGGAAAGTGAAACATAGTTTTCTTATGATGAGCTTTCATTTTTCTGCAGGTAAATGCAGTCATTCCAAAATGAGGGTTGACTTTAGATGATGTATAAAGTAGAGTTTCTGTATAATGGATTAATCTTACTTAGTTTCATAAAACACTTGGGCTTTCAAGGTTTGACTTCACACTTGCTACAGTTTCTGTCTCTTGTTTTAGGCCTGTAGAGGTTGATGACAGATAAAATAGTAATAAAACCAGAAAACACAAGTGACCCAAGAAACAGTGGACTCCACAAGCACAATCTAGCTGAGAAACTGTTTGGAAGAATTTAGTAGTTTAGTAAAACTCGGGCTTATAATTAAAGAAAGATTATTTGTTGTAAGCTTAATAGACAAATCAAAAACTACAATTTAGAAATATAAATACCAAAGATGTCATGTTAAAATGAACAGATGTCAGCATTAAACGTGTATTTTTAATTGTCTAATAACCAGATATGATACTCAACAAGCCAATAGTTGTTATAGGGGTAAAAAAAAAAGAAAATTTTTCATAGCTATAACTGTCCATTTTAAGATAGATGTTTTGAGAAACTGAGGTGGAAATGACTATAAAATAGTGTATACATGTGTGAAATTCTCAAACAATATATTCTTTAAAAATTAAAATTCTTTCTAAACAACAATAACAAAGAAACAGCCTATTACATGGTAGGACATTTGATTATTTGCTTCTTACTGGGCATGCATGTTCCTTCAATGAACACTCAAAGTGGGCAGTAGATGACAGAGGTAGACTGGGCACTGGTGTCATGGCAACACAGCTCTGAACAGGAAATACAGCTGTGAATCCCTAGTCCCTGTGCAGGCACCTGCACATCCCCTCCTCATGCTGCAAGCTAAGGCCACCATCCTTAGGGAAGGTGACTTAAGAGTGTCTTAGTCTTGAATATCTTTGTCATTTTGACAATCTACTTTAGAAATTATTTCAAAAGTGCAGTTCTCAGATAAAGAAATTCAATCTCTGAAAATAAATTAGAACATCAAATCAAGAAGAAAAGATAACTCATTAAATATTGCAAAAATTCTTTTAAAATAAATATCTTTTTAAAAAATAAGGGATAAGAAAAGATGGTCACATGTCTCATTGTTATTGTCTAACCACATGCTAATAAAATAGGGTTATAAAAATAAAAAAGCCAAAATACTTAAGCTTATGAAAGCCAAGCATGATGGTTCTCATATGTAATCATAGGATGTATGAAGTGAAATAGGAAGATTGTCTCCAGTTTGAGGTAGCCTAGGCTACCAAAAAATACTATGTAAGCTAGGACTACATAGTAGGACATTCTGTAAATGAAATAAAATAAATAAGTAAATAAATACATTAGATTTATGAGTCAGTCACAAGGGAATATAAGTGAAATCTCAGCACTTGGGATGGTGAACCAGCAAGATTACAAATTCATGGTCAGCCAGGGCCACAAAGCAAGATGCAGTATGTAAAACTTAAAAGTTAATGAATTAAAATTGAACTATGTAATGGATGTCTATGCTACTCTACATAAGAGTTAGCTAATTTTTGGAACAAATTCATAATTACTATATTTTTGCTCATTGTTGTATTTGCCACATTGGTGCTGACAAGGCACTCCATATTTGGTAGATGAGTGGATAGATTAGGAAACAGCAAATAGAAAATCCTCCTTAAGACAATGCCACCTGCTATAAACCTGTACAAATTTTAATGTTCTGTTGTAAGTCATACAGTAAATAGCACTATAATTACTTAATCTCCATTGATGATAGCTGATATTATAGGTCTTTAGTTTTTCTTATATTAACTCCAAGTGATTATCATTTCATCATGCTATAATTGTTGAAATGGTCTGTGATTCTGAGTAATTTTGTTTATTTTTTTATTTTTCTTTTGTGTCAAAATGAAAGAAGAATGAATGGGTGAAAAGAAGGGAGATATAAGTTGTCACTCAATTTTATGTGAACTGAAAGGTTTAGAGTGAAGTACTGTTAGATGCAATTTCAGAAAGCAAGGATTTGGTAGAGAGATTAGATCAGTTACAAATTGCTAAATCTGATGGCTTAGATAAAATTTTTACCAGAGGCTCAAAAAGAAGTAGAACATGTTTTGGGGAGAAGGAATTGCCTTCTGGAGAATGTGCACACTATATAATTTTCAAAGAAAGTTAAATGTGGAGAGATTGTGTAACTAGAATCTCCCAATTAGAAATAAATGTTTGGCTTTTCATCTAAGATGGGCAAGTCATCTTTACATGTGGTATGGATAGGTGCACAGATAGATATCCTTAAAGACCTTGCCCTTTCTTCCTTGCTAATCACCTACATACTGTCCTTAATCACTGACATACAGAAGATCTAGCATATAGAAGTGCTAGTACCTGTTTTTTGTAAGATAAAGTCTCACATATACCAGGCTGTCCTCAAACTTGCTATGTTGAATTTCTAAGCCTCCTGCTTCCAGTCCCTGATAGGATTGCAGACAGGTGACAACACACCCAATTTTATTCTCTGTTGGGGAAGGAACCCAAGGCTTCCCACATGCTAGGCACATTCTCTACCAATGAATTGAATATTTATTTGTTTTTTATTTTCTTCTTTATCTCTTCTGTATTTGGCTTAGAAACAATCTTTAAAACTATCTCTCACCTCACCTGTTAAACCTACGTGAGGATAAGAAAAATACATTTCTTGAAGTTGCTTGTAGACTTCTTGTATCAACTACATCTTTGGGTTCAGAAGTTCTCATTCAAAATGGCATAGTCATATTGTAAAAAGACAACTTGTAGAATTCTTACTGGTATGTGTGTGTATACTGTGTGTATATGTGTGTTTTTGTATATATGAGTATTTGTGTATGAGTGTGTGTGTACATGTATGCATGCATGTGTGAGCACTTGTGTCTGTGCATGTGTGTGTCCATGTGTTTGCATGTGTGTATATACTCTGTGTATATGTGTGTATACACATATGTGTGTATGTGTGTGTGTGTGTGTGTGTGTGTATAATGAAATAAATATGGAGATGGAAAACAATTTGTTGTTCTTACTAAAGAATGGTCTACGTGGCATACACAGTCATTTAAAACAACATTTGCACAGGTCTAGGGCATTCCATAACTCAGAGAAGAAGCTGTGGACACTGGAGCAGACCATACATGAGTCAAAGCAAGACACACTGGCACAGACATTCTGCAACTCATAGTAGAAGCATGGACCCAAAGAAGAGACCTAATATGACCCAAGTTAAGGTAAACACATGGGCAGAGCATTGCAACAAACATGAAAAAAGCTATGATTAGGTCAGAGCTGACCACAGTGAGATGAGAAGGTGGAGGAAGTATGGACCATCAGGGATGTGTTGACTTTTGGAAAGTGATCATTGCTGAGATAGTTAGTGGCTGGCTCTCAGTAGAAGACTGAAGATACAGCCTGTGGTCTAAGAATCAGTCCAACAAAGGACATTAACACCTCACACCTTCTAGAACTTAAGCATCCTCTGAATAAATAATGGTAAATGTCTCCAGTGAAAGAAAAAAGTCCAATTAAATTATAGAGGAAAAAAAGAAAATAAATATGAGAAAGAAACTCAACCCAACCAGCAAACTAGTCAAGATGCACAAGTCTCAGGACAGAAAGTAAAACAAACTCAAAACATGTATTCTACAAAAATTACCAATTCTATAGCAATGGCAACCAATGAGAGTGGTTTGAAAGAACTTCCAGACAGAGATTCCAAAGTTATAATTATAAATATTTTACAATAACTCCAAGAAAATGTGAATGGACTCAGAGATTAAAAACACTGAGATGAGTGAAATGAGGTAATCAATTGAAGACTTGATATTAGATTCCAATAAAGAAACATTGAAAAAAGATCACAGTGCAATTATTGGAGGGGACAAACCTTAATAAGCCATATAAAAAGGCCAGATGAAATCTTCCTTGATAGATTGGAATATGTGGGAAACAGAGTTTCAAGTTTTGAAGATAATGCTTTTTAAAAAAATGAAAAAAATCAATAAAGGCCAATGATTTAAAAAATATACATGAATGGAAGATGGTAGAGTTTTAGGATACCATGAAAAGATGCTATCTTTGCATTAGAAAGAAAGTAACACCACAACAAAGATTTAGAAAATATTGACAATAAAACCATAGAAGAATATTTCTCAAACATAAAGAAAGAGATGCCATCCATGTACAAGATGCTTACGGAATACTAGGTAGGCAGAATCTAAAAAGAAACTCCTCATAATATCTTTCTCTGAAAACACATTCTGAAGAAATGATGTCAAAAGTTACAGGAGAGAAGGGTCAAGTCACTTATAAAGGCCAGCCATAAGAATAACACGATTACACAGATTCCGCCAGCTCCCATTAGACCAAGAGGTGAATCTTTGTTCTCTTAACTGATCACCCCAACCTCTAGACTTTAGGCCCAGGGGTACAACCCGTTTCCCCATACCCCCACCCAGTGCAGCCCCAGTTAAAGGCCAGCAGGCAGGCCTGACTACTACCGCCCCCCATTGGACCCTGTAACCCACAAGCCACACTCCACCACCCAAACCCACCCATCCTCTGAGACCGCAGCTGCTCCCTGAGACACAGACTCTTCCAGCTCTGATTGGACCAAGAAGTGATTCTTTGTTCTCCTAACCAATCACCCCAGCCTCAAGGCTTTAGGCCCAGGGGCACAAACCTTGCTCCCATACTCCCACCCATTGCTTCCCCAGTTGCAAGCCAGCAGGCAGAACTCCTACAGGCAGGCCTGACTGCCACCACTCCCCATTGGACCCTGTAACCTACAAGCCTCACTACACCCCCCAAACCTACCCATCCTCCGAGACTGTGAGACTATGACTGCTCCCTGAGACACAGTCTCTGCCAACTCCTATTGGGCCAAGAGCTCTAATTAGACCAAGAGTGCCGATTGGACCAAGAGTGGCTCCCTGAGACACAGATACCATTTGTACCAACTGGAGGAAGAAATGGGTAGACATCAACGCAAGCATACATTCAAAAACATTAAAAGCAATATGGCACCACAAGAATCTAGTGGTTCTACATCAGCAAGATCTGAAAATCCCAACATAAAAAAAAAGAAGAAGAAAATGACCTTAAACATGGTCTTTAAAGAGGAAATGAAAATTTGCCTTAAAAAATCAAGGAGAAGACAAATAAAGTTGGAAGAAATCAGTAAATCCCTTAAATAAAGCCAAGAAAACCAAGAAAAAGCAATCAAATAGGTGAATGAAACATTTCAAGTCTTGAAAACTGAAATAGAGGCAATTAAGGAGACACAGACCAAGGAAATGCTAGAAATGGAAAACCTAAGTAAACAAACAGGAATTACAGATGCAAGTATAACCAGCAGAATGCAAGAGAGGGAAGAGAGAATCTCTGGCATTGAAGATACTATAGAAGAAATATATTCATCAGTCAAAGGAAACATTAAAACCAACAAAGCCATAACACAAAATGTCCAGGAAATCTGGGACACCATGAAAAGACCAAACCTAAGAATAATTGGGATAGAAAAAAGGAGAAGAATATCAGCTCAAAGGCACAGAGAATATATTCAACAAAATTATAGAAGAAAACTTTCCCAACCTAAAGAAGAAGTGCCTATGAAGATACAAGAGGCTTACAGAACACCAAATAGACTGGACTCCAAAAAAAGTCCCCTCACCACATAATAATCAAACCACTAAACATACAGAATAAAGAAAAAATATTAAGAGCTGCAAGGGAAAAGGGCCAAGTAACATATAAACATAAAGGCAAACCCATCAGAATAACACCCGACTTTTCAGTGGAGACTCTGAAAGCTAGAAGGTCCTGGACAGAAGTTATGCAGACACTAAGAGACCATGGATGCCAGCCCAGACTAATATACCCAGCAAAACTCTCAATTACCAGAGACTGAGTAAACAAGATATCCCATGATAAAACCAGATTTAAACAATACCTATCCACAAATCAAGCCCTACATAAAGCACTAAAAAGAAAAATTCAACCTAAGGAAGTTAGACGCACCCATGAAAACACATGCAATAGATAATTCCACACAATCAAATCCCAAAGAAGGGAAACATACAACACTACCACCAAAAATTAACAGGAATTAACAATCACTGGTCATTAATATCCCTTAATATCAGTAGACTCAATTCACCTATAAAAAGACAAAGGCTGACAGAACGGATATGAAAACAGGATCCATCCTTTAGCTGCATACAAGAAACACATATCAACCTCAAAGACTGACACTACCTCAGAGTAAAGGGCTGGGAAAAGTCTTTCCAATCAAATGGACTTAAGAAGCAAGCTGGTGTAGCTATCCTACTATCTAAAAAAACAGACTTCAAGCTTAAATTAATCAAAAGAGATCAAGAAGGACATTACATATTCATCACAGGAAAAATCTATCAAGATGAACTCTCAACACTGAACATTTATGCCCCAAATACAAGGGCACCCACATATGTAAAAGAAACATTACTAAAGCTTAAGTCACACATCAAACCCCACACACTAACAGTGGAAGACTTCAGCACACCACTCTCACCAATGGACAGATCTACCAGACAGAAACTTAACAGAGAAATAAGGGAACTAACAGAGATTATGACTCAAAAGGACTTAATAGAATTCTACAGAACATTCCACCCAAGCACAAAGGAATATAACCTTCTTCTCAGCACCTCATGGAACCTTCTCTAAAATTGACCACATATTTGGTCACAAAACAAATCTCAATAGATACAAAAAAATTGGAATAACCTCCAGTATTTTATCTGACCCCTATGACTTAAAGTTAGTATTCAACAACAACACAAATTACAGAAAGCCTACAAACTCATGGAAAATGAATAATGCTCAACTGAATCACTACCGTGTCAAGGAAGAAATAAAGAAAGAAATTAAAGACTTTCTAGAATTCATTGAAAATGAATGTACAACATACTCAGACTTATGGGACACTATGAAAGCAATATTAAGAGGAGAGTTCATATCTCTAAATGCCTACATAAAGAACTTAGAGAAATCTCACATTAGAAATTTAACAATACATCTGAAAGCTCTAGAAGAAAAAGAATCAAACTCATCCAGAAGGAGTAGATGCCAGCAAATAATCAAATTGAGGACTGAAATCAATAAAATAGAAAGAAAGAGAATAATACAAAGAATCGATGAAACAAAGAGTTGGTTCTTTGAGAAAATCAACAAGATAGACAAAACCTTATCCAAACTAACTAAAAGGCAGAGAGAGAATATCCAAATTAACAAAAATCAGAAATGAAAAGGGAGATATAAGAACTGACAATGATGCTGGGCAGCGGTGGCACAGGCTTTTAATCCCAGCACTCAGGAGGCAGAGCCAGGCAGATCTCTGTAAGTTTGAGGCCAGCCTGATCTACAGAGAGAGATCCAGGACAGGCAGCAAAACTACATAAAGAAACCCTGCCTCAAAAAGCCAAAAGGAAGAAAGGAAGGAAGGAAGGAAGGAAGGAAGGAAGGAAGGAAGGAAGGAAGAAAGGAAGGAAGGAAGGAAGATAGGTAGTATCTGACAATGAGGAAATCCAGAGAATTGAGAATCATCAGATCGTACTTCAAAAACCTGTACTCCACAAAACTAGAAAATCTAAAAGAAATGGACAATTTTCTGGATAGGTACCATACACCCAAATTAAATCAAGGCCAGATAAACTATTTAAATTCTACCAGAATTTCAAAGAAAAGCTAATACCAATACTCCTCAAATTGTTCCACACTATAGAAACAGAATGATCATTGCCAAACTCTTTTTATGAAGATACTATTACCCTAATACCCAAACAACACAAAGATGCAACAAAGAAAAAGAATAACAGACCAATATCCCTCATGAACATTGATGCAAAAATATTCAATAAAATACTGGCAAACTGAATCCAAGAACACATCAAAAACACCATCCATCATGATCAAGTAGGCTTCATCTCAGAGATGCAGAGATGGTTCAATATATGAAAAATCTATCATGGTAATCCATCATATAAACAAACTGAAAGAAAAAAACCACATGATCATCTCATTAGATGCTGAAAAAGCCCTTGACAAAGTCTAACAGCCCTTCATGATAAAGGTCTTGGAGAGATCAAGAATACAAGGAACATACCTAAACATAATAATGCAATTTACAGCAAGCCCAAAGCCAACATCAAATTAAATGGAGAGAAACTTGAAGCGATTCCACTAAAATCAGGAACATGACAAGGCTATCCACTCTCCCCATATCTATTTACTATAGTACTCAAAGTTCTAGCTAGAGCAATAAGACAACAAAAGAAGATCAAGTAGATACAAATTAGAAAGGAAGAAGTCAAACTTTCGCTATTTAAAGATGATATAATAGTCTACATGAGTGACACCAAAAATTCTACCAGGGGACTCCTACAGCTGAGAAACTCCTTCAGTAATGTGGCAGGATACAAGATTAACTCAAAAAACTCAGTAGTCCTCCTCTACACAAATGACAAATGGGCCAAGGAACCGTCACTCTTCACAATAGCCACAAATAATATAAAATACCTTGGAATAACTCTAACCAAACAAGCGAAAGACCTGTATGACAAGAACTTTAAGTCACTGAAGAAAGAAATTAAAGAAGATATCAGAAAATGGAATATCTCCCATGCTCATGAATAGATAGAACCAACAGAATAAAAACAGCAGTCTTGCCAAAAGCAACCTACAGATTCAATGCAATCCCCATCAAAATCCCCCCAAAAATTCTTCACAAACCTTAAAAGAACAATACTTAATTTCTCGTATGGAAAAACAGAAAATCTTGGATATCTAAAACCATCCTTTACAATAAAGCAACTTCTAGAGGCATCACCATCCCTAACCTCAAACTCTACTATAGAGCTATAGTAATAAAAACAGCTTGGTATTGGCATAAAAACCGACGTGTAGACCAATGGAATCAAATTGAAGATTCTGACATTAATCCACACACCTATGGACACTTGATTTTTGACAAAGAAGCCAAAACTATACAATGGAAAAAAGAAAGCATCTTCAACAAATGGTGCTAGCATAACTGGATGTCAACATGTAGAAGACTGCAAATAGATTCGTATCTATCACCATGCGCAAAACTCAACTCTAAGTGGATCAAAGACCTCAACATAAATCCAGCTACACTGAACCTGATAGAGGAGAAAGTAGGAAGTAGCCTAGAATGCATTAATGCAGGAGACCATTTCCTAAATATAATACCAATAGCACAGACACTGAGAGCAACAATTAATAATTGGGACCTCCTGAAAATGAGAAGCTTCTGTAAGGCAAAGGACACAGTAAACAAGACAAAATGACAGCTTACAGAATGGGAAAATATCTTCACCAACTCCACATCTGACAGAAGGCTGATCTCCAAAATATATAAAGAACTCAAGAAACTAGACAGCAAAATGCCAAACAATTCAATTAAACAATGGGCTACAGATCTAAACAGAGAATTCTCAACAGAAGAATCCCAAATGGCCAAGACATACTTAAGGAATTGCTCAGCATCCTTAGTCATCAAGGAAATGCAAATCAAAATGACTCTGAGATACTATCTTACACCTGTCAGAATGGCTAAGATCAAAAACACTGATGACAGCTTATGTTAGAGAGGATGTGGAACAAGGGGAACACTCCTCCACTGTTGGTGGGAGTGCAACTTGAACAGCCACTCTGGAAATCAGTATAGCAACTTCTCAGAAAATTGGGAATCAACCTACCTCAAGACTCAAGGATGCCACTCTTGGGTATATAACCAAGGGATGCTCAATCATACCACAAGGACACTTGCTCAACTATGTTCATAGCAGTATTATTTATAATAGTCAGAATCTGGAAGCAACCTAGATTCCTCTCAACTGAAGAATGGATAAAGAAAATGTGGTACATACACACAAGGGAGTATTACTCAGCTGTAAAAAAAAATGACATCATGAAAATTGCAGGCAAATGGATGGAACTAGAAAATATCATCCTGAGTGAGGTAGCCTAGACTCAGAAAGACAAACGTGGTATATACTTACTCATAAGTGAATATTAGATGTAAAGTAAAGAATAATCAGACTACAACCCACAGCTCCAGAGAAGCTAGGAAATAAGGAGGACCCTAAGAGGGACGTATGGATCACCTTGGGAAGGGGAAACAGGGGAGATCTCCATGAGTAACCTGGGAGTGGGGGTGGCAATAGAGGGGAGGGGCTGGGTGATGAGAAAATGATGGAACAAGGTTCTCTAGCTGTGGGAGAGATGGAGTGGGAGAGCAATGAAAGAGATATCTTGATAGATGTAGATTTTATGGCGTAAGGTAGAAACCTGGTGCTAGGGAAATTCCCAGGAATCCACAAAGATGACCCCAGCTTAGACTACTAGCAATAGTGGTGAAGATGCCTATACTGGCCTATCCTGGTAATCAGATCAGTGAATACCCTAACTGTCATCATAGAGCTTTCATCCAGTAACTAATGGAATCAGATGAAGAGATCCACAGCCAAGCACCAGGCCAAGCTCCAGGAGTCCAGTTGAAGACATGAAAGAGGGATTATATGAGCAAGTGGGGTCAAGCTCATGATGGGGGAATCTACAAAGACAACTGAACCAAGCCCAAAGGAACTACGGAACTCTGATAGACAGCTGTGGAACCTGCATGGGACTGGACTAGGCCCTCTGCATATGAAGACAGTTATGTAGTTGGGTCTGTGTGAGGGGCCCCTCGCAGTGTGATCAGGATCTATCCCTGGTGCATGAGCTGGCTTTCTGGATCTGACACCTTGCTCACCCTTGAGGCAGGGGGCATAGGCTGGATCCTGGCTCAACTGAATGTACCGGACTTTGCTGTTGAGAATTTACCCTTTTGGAAGAAGGGATGAGGGTGTGGGTCAGTGTTGGGTGGGAGTTAGGAAGGGAGGAGAAGAAGGAGGGATAAGAGGGGGATCTGTGGTTGGTATGTAAAATGAATAAAATAAAGAAAAAAAGAATAACGTTATTGTTCAATAGAAACATTTAAAAACCACTGTAGAATAAAGCTAGATAGCAATAGCAATAGAAACTACAAAAAGTGTATAAAGTCATGTAAATTAAACAGTACATAATTGATTGATAAATAAGTTTCTGAAGAAATTAATAGTGAAATTAAAAAGTTCTTTAAATTGAATAAGGAAAAAGCTACATACCAAAAGCAATGGAACCCAATAAATAAGATCATAAAAGGAAAGTTTATGGCCCTCTGTACTTACATAAAGCATCAGGGAAAAACCCTATAAATAATCTACTGATACACATTGAAGTTTAAGAAAAACAAAAACACAGGAATCCCTAAAACAGTAAACAAGGAGAAACAATGAAAATCTGGGTAGAAACTAATGAAATAGAAACAACAACAACAAAATCATACAAAGATTCAGGAGGGCCAGGAGAACCGAAGAGGTAACTACAACATAGTACGATGACATGTTATGGTTTGGTCAATTTTACTTTATTTTCACTAATTTTACATAATATATTATTTGACAGTTTCACACATGTGCATTCATAGTGCCTATTCAATACTGTCACCCATGTCCTGTTCCCAGCTCCTTCTATCTCTCTCTGTCCTCCCCTTGACCATGCAAATCTTATGTTCACATTTATTCAGATTGTTTTGTGAACCTTCCTTCATGACAGATTCTTACACTACACACTCTTTTCTCTTCTGGTCTCCTTAATTTAACATAATTATATTATTAAATGGTATTTCATTCTACGTTAAGTTTGTGTGTGTGTGTGTGTGTGTGTGTGTGTGTGTGTGTGTGTAGATGGTGTCAGATTCCCTGGAACTAGAGTTGCAGATTGCTGTGAATTGCCCACCGTGGATGCTGTGAACTAAACTCAGTTTCTCTGCAAAAGCAGTATGAGCTTTTAACTGCAGGGACATTTCTGCAGCTCAAAGCACTGTTAGTTTCTAAGATGCATTTTTATTGTTATGTGTAATGAATTGTTCATAATATTTTATTGCTAAGTTGTTGTCATAACTGTGTTATTTCATTATTTTAAGAGACAATAAATTTTTTTTTTCTAAAAGTCATTTGTGTTCTTGCCATGGGTGTCAGGGTCCCTTGAAACTGGAGTTACAGACAGGTGTGAGCTGCCATGTGGGTGCTGGGAATTGAACTCGGGTCCTCTGGAAGAAGAGTCAGCGCTCTTAACCTCTGATCCATCTCTCCAACCCGAGACAGTAAATTTTATTCAAAGTAAAATATAATGTTTTTCAATTGTGTGATAGGTCTTTAACTGAAAATGTCTGAATCTTTCTAAAGTTAAGCATAACTTAATATTATACATTTACACTTCAGCTCTGAGAGTTTAAGAGTAATTTATGAGCGTAAAAACTTTCATTAGGCTTTATTTATGAAACAATTTTCTTAAAATCGCATTGACTGTAAGAAATACTTTGAAAAATTCATCTAGCAGTCAAAAATTCTAATGGGTACTCTTGTAATTATAGATGACTATTTAGTATCATCAGAAAATTCCCACTATGATTAAAATTGAAGAGTGTGTGAAAAATATTAAATGTCTCAGAAAAACATTGTTTTTCTCTCTCACTGATGCTTTGGTGATAATTCCTAAAGTCTATTTTTTCATTATAGATTTTATAGAAAAAAATTACAAATAACATAAATTCAGTGCAATCCATCTATGAATTTTATACTACCAAGAAATGTATCAAGCTAACAACATTGAGAATCACTATAAAAAATATACATCCAAGACACAAATGTCTATGAGGTAGACGTTTCTGCAAAATATCCAACCCAAATGTGGATGGAACCATTCTGTGGGTTGAGGATACAGACCAAACAAAGGGGAGAAAGAGGTGTGGGCTCCAGCATTCATCATCTCTTCTTCCTAACTGTTGATACAATGTGACCGACTGCTTCAACTTCCTGCTACAATGACACCCTTGTCATGATGAATTGTACCTCCAAAAAAATAAAAACCCCCTTCCTTAAGTTCCTTTGGTCAGGTTTTCTGTTACACTAAATAAGAAAAAAATAGCTAATATATCAACTCAGAATGAAAAATGCATTTAGTCCTTCTCCAAGGCTCTCCAAAGACTTTAAAATTCTGTTTTTGTTCAAATTCTAAGCCCAGAGTCACTCCTGAGATTCAAGGGGATCTCTCAGCCATGAGAGTGTATCAAATGGAAAAGTAAGTTAAATGGATACAGATACAAGGACATAGAGTAAACATTACATTCTAAAAGGGAGAACAGTGAGAAGGAATCTGGCCAAAGCAACATGGAATACAATAGCGAAAAGAGGAAATCCCTTAGCTCAGTGTCTAACATCCATTGTTCATGATGAAGTGATGAGAACTCCAAAGGTCTTGAGCATCCATCCTTTCCGTTGTTCCAGGTGTAGCCCAAGTGGCTCCCCTTTGGAATAGTTCTGCTCATTACCCATATCTTTCTTTAGTTCCTTGTCCCAGGCACCTCAAGCATTCTGACTAGCCACTGGATCTTATATTTCATCCTCACAGCTTAACATGTTACCCTTTTACAGACATTGTAACCTTGCAATACATTGCCTAGATTACCAAGTCTTTCTTTAAAATCTGGTTGGTAACTTACCAAACAACATAGTTCTTGTGTTCTTTACTCCTGTAATGTCAGCATTTTGTAGATGATCAGCCATCAGCATGAGTGGTAGCTAGACTCTTTTAGACCATAGTCACATTGGCCTTTTCTTGCCTAGGAGGTAGATCACAGTAAAATAAATTCTGTAGAGACAACTTTGAATACAACCCTGTGTGAGCTCCAGAAGCACCATATTCTCAAAGGAGAGAATTTCTAATGAATTTACTTTTATGCCCTTGAACCTATAAATAAGAGCAAGATGTCTTCCATGCATATTTCCTATTCTCCTGACACAAAGTGTTTGACTCTTTTTAGTGGTACTAATCTATTTAGAAACCATGTCCTCCTTGACCTTAACTGCAATTCTTTCAAATATTTTCTAATGAGAACGAAAGCTATTGAACTCTCTCTGCTCTATTTTTAGTAGCTTACCCTTACTACAAGCCTAGCCAAAAATGTCCAGGAGTAACTATGTCACAACCGAAATACTGTGTCATCTTGAAATATCTACCAACTTGTTTAATCAACCACCTTTAAATATAGCTTCACACAAAGTCTGAGGACACATACAAAATGTGGACAAGATCTTTCCTAGAAGGTAATGAATGGATCTGTGTCCAATTCCCAAAATGTCTTTGTTCCTATTTGAAACCTTATAAACACATTTTTTTATTGCTCACGTTTTTATAGGCATTCTGGGCTTCAGTCACAATAACCTGTTAAGCTCTGCTTACAACAGTGTAGTTTTTCCTTTGAATTTTTCTACTTTTTTCTTACAAGTTGCAAAGGCTTAACAACAACAGGGCCAGGCTTGGTCACACTTCTCTGTAACAATTTTGTCACTTTTCTTGCTGCTGTGACCAAATTTTGAAGGAAACAACTTAAGAAAAAATTATTCTTCTTGTGATTTCAGAAGTTCTTGCCCATCATGGTGAGGAGGATATGGCTGAACAGCTCATATCATAGAGGACAGGAAGAGAGAGAAACAGTAACAGGAATGTGCCTCAGCAGGAAATAGCTCCCAGGGATGTGTTTCCAGTGACCTCCATCTTCAACCTGGGCCCAACCTCCTAAATTTTTCCACACTCATGCAAAATAACACCATTATCTGGTCACTGCACATTGAACACATGAACCTATGTGGACATTTCACACTGAACAATAGCAGAAGGTGAGTTAACACACTGACTTACATCACCCATTGCACCATTACGAGATAATTGTAGTGATGAGACAGATAATGCTTTGTTTTGTTTCGGAAGACTTTGTTTTTCTTCCCCAGTATTTAAAGCTCAGTGTCAAAACTTACATTATGGAGAAGCACAAAAATCTTAAGTGCAGATTGTGTTTTTAGCTTTTTTTTGAATTACCCAGTCCTCACGCCTACTTTTTTAATATGAAAAAAAAAATGTCTCGTCTTGAACTAAGATACCCATCCATGCTTCAGTTCAGGGTTCCTTGCTCAATCACGTTGTCACCCTTTTCTGCAGACCTTTGCCATTAACTGAGTCGAAGTAGAAAAGAGGTAGAATTGTTGAAATTAAGATTGTGAAATAGATGTCTTAAACATCAATCAGAAATGTTTTCATACATGTAATGATAAACATTCCCAGACAAACACTCCAGATTCATAGCATGCCCAATTTTGTAAGTGTCTGAATAGCTAAGAAATACCCTAAAATTTCTTTGGGGGCTAAGGCTAATGGAGTGTTTCTCCATTATTTCCATTTCAAGTTTGGTTCAACATGCAAAGCTTTTCCACTTCTACTAAGCTAGCACTGTTGATCCCTATAAAGAAAAGATGAATCCAAAGCTCAGCTTGCTAAGGGAAAGATGGGACGAACAAACTTCAATGAGTCTGGTTATGCCTACGGTGACAGCAGCATTGATTAGAGCTGGAAATGCTAGAAAAGTCAGGAAACCCAGTTCAATAGAAGTCCACAAAACTCCAACCACACCCTTTAGCTCCATCATACAAACGAACTACTAGATCTTAGATCATTTGAGGTTTAGCTGGGAAATCTCTTCTTAGCTGGGAAATCTCTTCTGTGCTTTCTGTTAAGACAAGCATTGTCTTGTAACTGGGGTCAGGTAATCCCATTGAGAGGCAACGGATGATAAGGGAATTAATCAAATTTAAATAAGGGATGTCTGTGTATATCCAGGTGAGAGAATGACAGTATATCATTTCTGTAGTGTATTTTTTAAAAGATGAACAGGAACAAGTAAATCTCACCAGCTGCATCTATGAGACTAAATAACTGTTTATCCAGGTGTTTTGCAGGGTGACTACTTCTCTCATTATTTTCAAACTCCACTGTATGGCACAGCTGTGCTCTGTGTATCTTCTCTGAAGTGAAACTAACTTAGAAAATCTTCACCTGCTGATGAAGCTTCTGAATCGCCCTTCTGCCAGGAGCCTCCTGTAGACAGAAAGATGAGGCTGCACTGAATTAGTCTCAGTGGGGGTCACTTCAGCAGGTTGTTTGGAGCCGGTCTCCATGCCCTTTCCAATCAAGTTGCAAATAGGAAAAGTTGGACTTTTGCAAAATCAGCAGGAGAGAGTCCCACCTAAGGGTGAGGCAAATTGAAATTAAGATTGTGAAATAGATGCCTTGAGCATCAATCAGAAATGTTTTTAAAGAGAAAAAGAGCAAGGACGACTTCAGGCAGAAGGACGCTTTAGATGTGTCAGTCTCCTTTGGCAAGACCTGTTACATGTTCTGAAAACCAGGTCATGAGAGTAGGCCATGGTGTCTAATGTAGAATGAAATTTAGGGTGTATGGTGCACCCAGAAACAGTAAGGCTATTCATAGATGTAGTAAAGACCAATAACTTGATCTGGGTTTTATAAATAACATTTCACCAGAGAGCTCAAATGTCTGTCATAATCATAGTCTCTTTTTACTACATCCTTGTGAAGGCAGAGAAAGCCAAATATTAGCATGCCAGTTTTCAAGAAAGGGAATTCCATTCCAAAATAATTTAATAATTTACTCATATTTGCACAGTGGATCAAAAGTTAACCTGACCCAGCTTGTCAAGACCTAGTTGGGACACAGAACTCAGGACACAGACTATCTAGTCAGTAAAGTGCTTGTCCCATAAGCATGAGGATCCAAGTTTGGTTCCTAACATTACATCCAATTAAATAAAAATAAAAATAAGCATAGTGACTCACATCTGAAACTCTAGTACTGGGGGCAAAGAGATAGAGTCCCAGGGCCTTGCAGAACTGCTGGCCTAGCTAAACCAGTAAGCCCAAGATTCAGTGAGAGGCCCTGTTCCAGAATTATATAAAGAAAATTAGGTGGAGAAGTTATAAAGGGGGATATCTGATGTCAACCTCTGACTTACACACACACACACACACACAAACACAAGCATCAGTTTATATCCTCACCCCCCTCAAAAAAAATCATTCAATGGAGAAACAGGGGAACTCTACCTTAGTAATTCACTGAAATAAACTCTTCAGGAGGAGACCAAACCTGCCTCAGGCACCTGTTAATTCCTGCACTATGAAGGACATCATGGCATCTATGGTGAATCTAGTCACTCCTCTAAAATACATAACTTGAATCTTATCATGAGGAGACATCTGATGAACTCAAATAAGAATGAGTTTACAGAATCATGCATCTTCATGCTTCAAAAATGCCAGGGTCAGGATGAGCGACAGGAAGCTGTGATAGATTGAGCAAGACTAGTTTCAGGGAATGGAATACAGTGTGCAATCCTATTAAAATATTACTGGGAGGGCCAGGAAGATGGCTCCATGGGTAAAGTCACTTTTTACAAAGGCTTAGAAAAACATTAGCTTGATGTTCAGAATCCACATAAAAGTGAAAGGAGAGAACTGAGTTCACAGTGTTGTCCCCTCACCTCCACAAGAGTGCTGGGCCACACATGCATACACAGTGATGTCCCCTCACTTCCACAAGAGTGCTGGGCCACACATGCATACATAGTGTTGTCCTCTCACCTCCACAAAAGTGCTGGCCCACACATGTATACACAGTGATGTCCCCTCACCACCAGCAAGAGTGCTGGGAAACGGATGTATAAACAATAAAATAAATATTTTTTAAAAATAAATATTACTCCTACAATGTAATTAGAATCTAGACTAAATAGTACATTTAATTAATATTAAATTACCTGAGGTCACTAGTCATTCCATGGTTATACTAGAGATTATTTCTTTAATTATGCAGTGAATTATTTAGCAATGAGAGCTTATAATGACGTGTTTACTTTTCTCTTAAATACTTCATATAAAAAGATAATGGCTATGGATACTCAGACAAATGGAGCAATGTGAGAATAACTGATGAATAGATTCAGTTCTCAACTATCTCAAGTTCAGGAAATCCTTTAAAGTCTGACATAGTCAACAAATCATCTCTAACTCCTTGTTATGTATCCAAAGATGTCCTGTAGTTGGGGATAATCTAACCAACTTGATAGATAAGTTACTCTTGGGAGAATCGAAGTGTTTGACTATATTCCTCAGGACATCTCTACTGTTGTCTTCTTCACTTGAACTAAAGTATAATGCGGCTCAGAAACTAGAGCCCCTTTCTTGAAGTCAATACCTTTATATATCAAATTCCCCAAGAAAGCTAAGAAACTGAATGGACAAAATGAAAGATGCCTAAATGCCTGCTCTGGGCTCTCTCTGTAATGCACCAGTGAGATTCCTTTATTTTTTCCTATCACTATGGAGGTCTTTAGTGCTAGAGTTTATAAGAGCTATTTGGCCAGGCTTGTTATCATGTCTTTCATTATAAAGATACATTGTGACCAACAAGATACATTGTGAGGGAGCAGAGTATATACATATATGTACTTCCAGTATCTGTACTATATTCTGTACACAATTGCACACAATTTAGAGTACTTCTGATTTTCTGAATATTTTTATTTAGTTTTTTTAGAAAGTTACATACTGTATTTACCATCCTTTCCACCTCCTTTTCTCTCCTCTCCAACTTCTTCTATTTTCCCTTCTCTTTCATATTATTTTATCTCTTTTATAATTATTAATTTTATGCTAATAAATATATGTATATATGTATGTATGTATGTATGTATGTGTGTGTATATATGCATGTAAAACAACCTGAGTCTATTTAGTGTTTATATATATATATGTGTGTGTGTGTGTATGTATATATATATATATGTATGTATGTATGTATATATACCTTTAGGGCTGACACTTGGGATTGGAAAATCAGTGATGTTTTTCCCCAAAGACTGATTCTGTCTCTCCCAGCAGCCATTAGTTTCTTGTAACTCTTCATATGGGGGTAGGCCGTGCGAGATTCCTCCAAAAGCTAAAAACAGATTTACCATATGACCTAGCTCTATCACTCCTTGCTATATGCTTAAAAGAGTTCAATTTTTAAATAATATTAAAAATGAGAAAAGTGAGCTAGAAATGGCTCAACAGTTAAGAACATTGACTGGTCTTCCAGGGTTTGGGTTTGATTCACAGCACCAATGTGGAAGCTAACAACTGTTAGTTACATCAGTTGCATGACATTTGACACCCTCTTCTCACTTCCTTGGGAATCAGGCATACATGTGATACACAGACATACAAACAGGCAAAACACCAATACACATAAAATAATAATAAATCTCAAAAATTTTAAATGAAAAAGTTATATCACATCTTTTAAAGGAAACACAAGACATTATTCGTTCTAAACTCTCTACTCTACAGTGGCCACAGTGGCTCTGATTAAAAGGTCCATTGTTGAAATTTTCATGGAATTAATGACTAACTCTTAATAATCTGTTACACTATTATATACTATTATACAATGCAATAATACTATACTATAGTTATGAATTCTATCATGATTTTTCAGGTTTAAGATAAAATTTCTAAGGAATACAAAATCATATATTTTCATCTTAGAGGTGATTAATGTGTGTGAGAGAGAGAAAGGTCAAGCAACTTTGTCAAGGTCATAAGGCTAGTGGTAATATCAGAAGCTTAATCAGGTCATTCATGTCTGAATTGTTTTCTCCAATTGTTGTAACATGTTCTCTCTCACAATGATGGTCCTTTGGCATGATCTCAGTTATCCTCAGCAGCAGCCACAATAGCATCAATGTTCACTAAAGGCTGTTTTCAAGCATGGTATTCAGCACTTCATGTATCTTATGTCATTATCAAGACTCAAGGGACATCATTAATATTCTAATAAGTGTACAAAAAAAATTGACAACTATGAAAAGACCACATCAAGTTTACAGAGCAGATTCAGAAACAAACAGTTTTGTAAATACTAGAACTGAGACTGAATCCTTGCTTGGTTTTTCCTATACTCATAAATTACCACAAATTTGGTAAGACAGAACATGAGTAGGAATGAAGCATATAACTGTGACTTGCAAGTCAATGATACTTGATATCCACTCTTTAGTCAATGAATGAAAGCAATTTCCAAAACTTTGTGTGTTGTCTTCAGTGCGGAAGACTCACATATGAAGCTCTTCCTTAATATATTGACCTTTGAATGTGTTTGCTCTGTCACATACTCCTCTTTGATTATTACTTCACAGGGTTTAATTGTCCGTGATAATATGGTCTGGATAGTATGCTGCCAGATTGGCTATTGTCTTACAAATAAATTTATCACACAAATGCAACTTATATAGAATTTAATCTACATGAAACAAATACTTCTGACTGGTAATATCCTAGATTACAGATCATAATAAACTCTAAATTAGTGGGTCCTTCCTCGAAAGTGTAAGCACACTATCATCCCACTCTCTTAAAGAGTTAAGTCCCTTCTGGGAAGGAACACTGAGCTCCCTAAAGATTTTACTCATCTTGACTCTCCACTGAGTCATGTAATCAATCTTACGTGATGCCTGTTTCAGATTCTCATCACAAATTCTCTCCCTCTCTCTCTCTCTCTCTCTCTCTCTCTCTCTCTCTCTCTCTCTCTCTCTCTCTCTCTCCTTCTATTTCCCCCTCTATTTTCCTCACTCTCTCCTTAATTTCTTTTCTCTTTTTTGCCTTCCTTTCTACTTTTCTACTTCTGGTGGTGATAATCACAGATGTGTTTGTTAAAGACACTGCTTTTAATCTGAGATTGAGAAAGATCTTGGTCTAGCAATCAGTCCCAAAGGAGTAGTGTTTTGGAGAAGATGATAGAAAAAAAAATAATGACTGTGACAAACCCAAGAGACTAAACTATTTAGGGGCTTGGTATTATCTCCTAGCAGTGTAGAATCCATATATCCCATAGAGTTACTCTGTCATGCAGTAAATATTATAATCTATTTGTGCAAGATGCTAGAGCTCCTGTTATGAGCAAGTTCAAGGCCCCAGTGAGATGTTACAGCCTTTTGGGGTGAGGATATGAGCATCAGTTTAAGAGAAAGGAAGAAAAAGAAAATAAACTTCAATTTGGTTTCAGCTAATGGTGAAAAGAGGGAGATTATAGGATATCACAGGATTATTAAAATGCTGTTAATTATTCCAATGGTCAGAATGGCTGAGATACCTTAGGATCCTTTATAAAGGGAAAAATTCACTGTAAAATTCAAAAGATTAGTAGGGATCCAACAAGTGAATAATGGTGTGAAAGCAGTGGATTGTTTTCAGCTGTCATTCAAGTTAAGTGAAAATTCAGTTTACATTGAATGTTTATTTTTCAATAATATTTACTGAATGACATTGTATCTTTTAAATGTTGATGGAAAAAACACTGTTTCTACAAGTCATTATCTACTTTTCAGCCAATTCAACTTCTGAAAGTGATTTCTCAGATCAAGATTGAGCACCCTCAGAAAAAAAAGTATATTGTAAATACTGTTAATCACTGGAGTGTACATTCACTGAAAATCCTGACATGATAATAGCAGGTTATGCATCACATGCATTATTGCTTAATGGCTGTATAATCTATCTTATCTATAAATCTACAAAAATAATGAAGGGTTTATCAAGTCAAATCTACCCAGCCTCTCCCCACTAATTATCTCTTTCTTACAACATGGATAAGAGGTAGATTCACCCTGGAGATCAACTACAACTGGGTGGCAAGTGTTTTAACTCTCAAGAAATATATCATAGGAATGAAGTAGAAATGACAGAAAAAATATATGACCATAATCTATGGAACTCATACATTCTATTTATAAATTTATGTTAGTGAATTTACTTATTCAATTTCTATCTTGCATCTTATAATTCTACCAAGGATCCTGATATGGCAATGAACCAACTATCTAAACAATGAAATTATATAGTATTTTAGAAAATGATTAAGTTCCAGGAAAGAACATATAGAAGAATGACAGTAACTTGGAGTAACAGATAGAGAATGTGTGTTTTAATGACAGGAACAAATTTTATTGAGACTTGAAGGGGTTTAGTACTTTCATCCCTGGAGAGGTAAGTCTTTGATAAACATATTCTGAACAGAGGAAAGAATCAGGGTAAAGATAAAGACACTGAGATTGATGAGCATGCCTGGCCTACGTCGAAGCGGCAAGGATGCCCTTGTGACTGGAGCAGAAACAAAGAGGAATATAACTTAGATGATGAAGTCAATGAACAAAATGTCAGAAAGGCATAGCATGCAGGTCTTGTGGACAATGAACAGCCTTCCAGTTTCATTCTGAATGACATGGGTTTCCTGTGTGGGATTTGAACTTGATGACTCCATTTGTCTGGATGCTGTTTGGAAATGAGGGTAGAAAATAGGACAATGAAGAAGCTGATCAACCAATTAACAGATAGCTGTAGTTTACAACTAAAACATGGCGTTTGCTACAACCTAACTGACAACAGTGAACACAGTAAGGACTGTTTAGATTCTGGATTCACTGTGAAGGTAAAGCTGTGTAAACGTGCGAGTACTTCCAGCACTCTGCTGCCAGAAAGGCCCCTGAAACTCAAGGACGATTCTCTTAAGAAAGTCACAGACATAAGAGAACCATCAGGAGCAAAACAAATGTAAATGATGAGATACGATCTGAAGGAGAATGGTGGAGCCTTGATAGCATCTACTACAAACAGAATGCCAATTTGATAGTTCTCTCTAAGAGTAGAGAATTCAGGAAGGAAGCCTGTACTAGAAGGGCTGACTATAGAAGATTCAAACAAAAATGCATTTAAAAAACATGAAAATAAATGAACTCAAGGGAATGTGAAAATATGCAAAATAGAAGGACAGAGTGTATTCCAGGATTGAACAGTCATCAAAAAGATGAAACATAGATGCTGGTAAGATGGCTCAGTTGGAAAAGTATTTGCCATGTGTCTTAGTTGGGGTTTTATTGCTGTGAAGAGACACCAGGACCATGGCAACTCTCATAAAGAAAACATTCAATTGGGGTGGCTCGATTACAGTTTCAGAGGTTCAGTCCATTATTATCATGTCAGAAAGCATGGCAGTGTGCAGGCAGACACAATACTGGAGAGGTAGCTAAGGCTCCACATTTTGCAGGCAACAAGGAAATCAACTGTGACACTGAGTGAAGCTTAAGCGAAAGATACCTCAAAGCCTGCCTCCACAGTGACACACTTCCTCCAACAAGGCCATACCTATTCCAACAAAGCCACACCTCCTAATAGTGCCATTCCCTGTGAGATTATGAGGCCAATTACATTCAAATTTACAGGCATATAACCACAAAGGTGGTGCTCACCACTGATCAATTAGTGTTGGCTCTCCTACAACTGTATGTTAAGTTTCTCTGTTCCACTTAGCTGTCTTAATATCATTAATTCTCTCTCTATCTTCTTTCCCTCTCCCTTCCTCTTCCCCTTCTTCTCCCCCTCCATCTCCCTTTCCCTCCCTCTTCAGCATGTCCTCAGGTGCCCTGTAGCTTGGCATGGAGTGGAAGACTCTCCTAACAACACCTTCAGTGTTATCAATTAGCTATGCTCTAGGGAATATGACTCAGAGGTATTATCTAGACAAAGAAGAGGAAAGTGACAGATTGAGACTATTATCTGATTCAAGGATTCCAGGACCATAAGTGATGTAGTCCAAATAAATCTGTAAATCAGCTTGATGGATCAAGTTGAGGTCTTTCAAACTTGACATGCCTTTGACATATTTATTTTATAGATTAATCCTATACTTCCTCTGTTCCTCCCAAATTTATGTTTACTCTTGCAAGACATGGATGCTTCCACTTTAGTGTAGATATGGCATCTGCACAATTATCCAACACTTCAGTGTCTGGATAATTCTGGGTCAGAGAAACAAAATAGTTAATATGGGCCTTTAGTTTACATTATCCTAGATATTTGAAGTTATTCAAGATTATACTGGAAAGTAAATTGGTGGACCCAGTGACATATTACTGTCAAAAGTATGATAGGAATGATGGTGTTATTAACTAGGTTTGAAATAATCTTTTAGATTGGTTTAGCAAAATATCAAATGAGACCAAAGGCTTAGGAAAGTCCCTTAGGCCACCCAAGAAAATGTCCCATCTGCTTACTGATGCCTGAAATTGCACAGGAAAAAAGAAAGTCATTTCTTAGCCCAAAGCATTTGATTCCTGTTAACATGCAAATCTCTTGAGTGTAGCAAGGCTCTTAAGTTGCTGTAACCTAGGAAAAAAGTTCCCCAAACTTTATTTAAAGTATATATGTACACACACACACACACATAATATATATATATATATACATACACACATATATAGTGAGTTACTTTTTCTTTAATATAAATTTTAATACATCCCAACCACAGTTTCCCTTCCCTCCACCCCTTCCAGCCCCCCTAGTTTCTCCTAGTCCACCCCTACCTGCCTTCTCTCCTAGATCCATTCCTTCTCTGTTTCCCTCTGGGGACCCCGGTGAAAGTATAACAGTAATACTGAATGGGTGGAGGTCTAAGAGGTAAGAAAGGGGAATAAAGAGGATGAGGAGAACACAACATGACACAGAGAGAATGTACAAAGAGTTTGGTGGATCTGAGAGTTGACATCATGCACAATGTACTTCTTTTACCAATTTATGCCGTGCACCAGGTGCTCTAGAACTCCTTTGTAAGCATATCTCTACAAATATGTGGGGGTAGGGAGCACTCTTCTAATCTCTTAAACAAGTTGTGATGTATTTTCACAAATCTAGAATATGGTGAATGAAAATGACCCAAGACCAACATATTTATTTATTTGACAGTTTTCAACATAGCTGTAGAAACCTAATAGTTTTCATTTAAAAATAACAAGAATTTTGATAATATACATTTTAAATAGTATTATATTGTATTCACCAGGTTTAGATTGATTTAAATTTAGTAATATTGATATACTTTATCCTTCTCTGTTCTCCTAGATAAACCAGGAAAATCAAGAAAATGAATTGAGGAAGCAATAATAACAAAATACTTGCCAATCCTTCTTATCATGTAATTTTCTCAAAACAAAAGAAGTGTTTGAGCTAAGAGTAGTGGTTCATAGTTGTAATGCCAGATCTTTGGAGTCTGAGGCCATGAGTTCCAGGCCAGCCTAGTTCCATAGCAAAGTTCTGCCTGCCCTCCTCCAAACACAAAAGTAGCTGTGTCATTTTTTAAGAGCAAGAATATAACTAAGCTGATACACTGTGAAGTACTTTTAATGACTTAAGCTGGTAACAGAGTTCAGAACATCTGAATTCTCAGATATGGAATATTTTCAGTTTATTGGTTTTATTTAAAAAGAAGAAACTAAGTCAAACTTACTGAATGAATCCAGAGAAAATAGTGTGATGCAGAAAATAGCATTATCTCTTAAATCCATGTACAGTTCACACTTTACAATAGCAATCTCCCCCTTTAAAAATATTAAAGATAGGCAGTATTTTAGAAATGCATGCCATGTATTTAATCTTTATGAAACTCAGGAAGCAGCTAGTGAAACCTCCTAGCTGAGATAAAGCAGAATAGTGACTGAATCTTCCAATTTACATCGATTGCTCAGGAAATTGGGGTCCAAAGAGGTCAAGTAGTCAAGTGTTACACAACCAATCAATAAGGAAGTTGGAATTAGCACTATAAAATACTGTTTGATCAGCTCAGCAGCCTGGATTCTTCAGATGCAAAATATGCACAGAGCGATGGACTGGCCTACATGGGGAAAATCCAGGAAGAGGAAGTTCTTCCAACAGCAGGACACCTTAGATGGAGTTGATATAGAAACACATGTCAGGAAGTCATGGGTAGTCATAATGAGAAATATCCTCTGATATTATGAAATTCCATTGTTTCTATTTCAAATAGAGTGGTTGAATGTGAACAACTAGCAAAACCAAAAATAAGAGTAAGGAAAAGCACTCAACTGCCAATTTTCTTATGTTAATACTATGGATTCCTTGGCACCTTGGACTCTCGTGGCAAACAGAAATTCAAAGCCATTTCTACTGTGACTACTGCTTCTTCTTTAGGTAGTTGAGCAGACTACCCTCTACCTCATAAAACAACAGCACTAACAAAACTAGCCAATGATACATTCCTTGATTAACTATCAGATTGCATGCACTGGATCCTCTGCCTACTTGCTAGTGTCGAGCAGAATGCATACACATAGTAGACTTCTGTGTACCCATTCAGTGAAGAGATGACAAAAATGACTGTGTGGACAAGACAGGTTCAGGCTTGACCATTGCTGGAGGGAAAATGATGTGTAGTTGAGAATAAACAAAGAACAAGACATGAAGAGAAAGAAAAATCAAGATATTGACATAGACAACAACTGTGGGCACAACAGGCAAAATATTCTACAAATTTCACCAGCAACAGTCTACACCCACTTATATATTTCAGCATGAAGGGATCAGGTGTTTTCTGGTGAATGGCAGATGTCAAGGGTGTTACTCATGGGGTGTCACAGTGAATGAGGTGTCATAAGAGAAGCAACAGGATAGATCCACTGTCAATTTAGAAACTGAAACAATTTGGATTCAGATTTTGCCTTTTCTCTTTACTAACTGCAGAACCTTAAGAAGCTACTTCAAATTTTAAGCTCCCAACAACAAGTTGTGATATCTTAAATGTAAGTGTAGTCCTTTAGTCTAATATTGCTGTGGGGATTAAATGGCATACACAGAGCACACAGAAAATATTTATGTGTAGTGAAAACCAAAACACTCTCTTCCTGATTTCATTTTGCTCACAAGGAATCACACACACAATTATATGTTGTAGAATATTATTTTAAGATGTGTTACATTTGTTTATACTGTGGAACATTTGTTTAATGATGCAAAGGTATGTTGCATTTGTCTAACTCTGTGAAGTTGTGTTACTTTGCCTGTCTAAAACATCCAATTGGTCTAATAAAGAGCTGAATGGCCAGTAGAAAGACAGGAGAGCCGGGCGTTGGTGGCGCACGCCTTTAATCCCAGCACTCGGGAGGCAGAGGCAGGTGGATCTCTGTGAGTTCGAGGCCAGCCTGGGCTACCAAGTGAGCTCTAGGAAAGGCGCAAAGCTACACAGAGAAACCCTGTCTCGAAAAACCAAAAAAAAAAAAAAAAA
>CABHPP010140390.1:0-16235 GCA_902168425.1 Peromyscus attwateri
TGTGTGTGTGTGTGTGTGTGTGTGTGTGTGTGTGTGTGTCCCAAATTTCTTCATTAGTATCATCTTATATACCTATAGTCATTTTGTTTTGTTTTATTGTTTTTCAAGACAGGGTTTCACTGTAGCCCTGACTGTCCTGGAACTCACTCTGTAGACCAGGCTGGCCTTGAACTCAGAGATCCACCTGCCTCTATCTCTGCCTCCTGAGTCCTGGATTAAAGGTATGTGACGCCACCACCCAGCTCCTATAATACATTCTTAAATCTAGATTTTAGTTTTTGTTTCATATAAAAAAGGTACCACTTTGCAGTCATTCATTTCTGTGTAATTCATTCAGTTATATTTGATTTGGCTCTTTTCCTTTACTAAATAAGCAGATGTCAATAGCTAGCTAATAAATCTGCCATGGTTCTCATCTCAAGCTAAGTTTATTTTCCAAAATTCTACCAGAGCCAGATATGGTGGTTGTATTAGTTACTTGTCTATTACTGTGATAAAACACTGTGACTGAGACTCCATATAGAAGGAAGGGTTGTTTGGGCTTATGGTTCTAGAGGGACAAGATGCCATCACTGTCACAGGGAAGGGTCAAGCATGGCAGCTGGAGCAGCAAGCTGAGCACTCAGATCTTGATCCATAGGCATGAAGCAGAGAGAACAACCTATAAATGAGTCTTTGAACTCTGAAAGCCCAACCCAGTGGCATACTTCCTTCAGCAAGCCTTACCTCCTAATATTGTGTGTGTGTGTGTGTGTGTGTGTGTGTGTGTGTGTGTGTGTGTGCATTTTTAATTTTTTTTTAAACCTCACCACCAAATGGTGACCAGATATTCAAATACATGAGCCTATGTGGAGCACTCTCATTCAGACCACCACAGTGACTCACTCCTGTAATCTAGCACTTGAAGGGCTGAAACAAGGGATTACTGAAAGTTTCCAGACAGACAACAAAATTGAAAATTACTCATTTGAAAGAGTTTTTTTTTTACTTCTGCTTATACTGTTCCATGCCATCCTACCCTCAGTAAGTTCTATAAACCTGTGTGTGCATTTTAATGCATCTGATCACAAATATTTTTAGAGGTTAGTGTTGAAGTAAAAGGAAAGAGAGTCCTTCCTCACTTGGCTGGAGAGAGAAAACAATTTAAACACTGCTGGTTGGTTCTATCAACTTGACATGGACTTAGATGCTTTTCCACTACTGTAACAAATCCCATGGCCAAGGCAACTTTCAGAAGAAAGCATTTAGGGACTTAGAGTTTCAGAGGGTGAGTCCACTGCCATTCTGACAGGGAGAATGACTGTAGGCAAGCAGACATGGCACTGGAGCAGAAGCTGAGAGCTTCCATCTGATTCACAAGCATGAGGCAGAAAGCTAAGTGGCTATAACATGGACTTTTGAAGCCTCAAAGCCAGCCCACAGTAAAACATCAAGAAGGCCACGCTTCCTAATCCTTCCCAAACACTTCCACCACCTGCGGTCCAAGCATTCAAATGTAGAAGCCTTTGGGAGCCATTCTTATTCAAATTATCACACAAACTTAGACATGTCTGAGAAGAGGGATATTAATTGAGAAAATGCCTCCATTAGAATTTCTGTAGGCAAATCTGTGGAGCATTTTCGTGATGATGATTGGGGTGGGAGGGTCCAGCTCACTGTGGATGGTGCCACTCCTGAGCAGGTGGTCCTGGGTTGTATTAGAAAGCAGCTGAGCCAGTAAGAAGCAAACCCATGGCTTCTGCTTCAGATCCTGTCTCCAGGTTCCTGCCCTGACATAAGTCAGGAATGGACTGTTACCTGAAGTAAGATGAAATAGCTTTGCTCCACAGGTTGCTTTTTGTCGTGGTCTTTATTACAGCAATAGAAACCAAACTGAGACAAATACCTAAGCATCAAAAGGAGACCGCCATAGCCTTTTAATGCAGAATCGCAAGTAACTCTGGCTCTGCACAGATTCTTCCAGAAGGGGCAGTTCGCCTAGGAATAAACAAGGAAGTATAAAGTACTTTCTTTAGTCTTAAAAGTGAGGAAAGATTGATAAGAAGAAAGAAGCTGTTTTGATATCAGTTTCATTTGAATGCCTTATCACAGATAATCAAGTGGTAGTTGTTTCTGCACTTATAAATGAGCAATAAAACTTCTTGTCATCCATTGCATACCAAGCACACAGGCAGTAGAAACATGACCATAAAATAGGACCTCTCCCCTTAAGGAGATTTAGATTTATTTTGATGGGTATGCAGGTTTTGCCTGCATGTATGTATGTGCACCACATGCATGCTTGGTACCCTCAGAGGTCAGATCCCCTGGAAATGGAGTTATGGATTGTTGTGAGCCACCAGTGGGTGGCTGGGAACTGACCCTGGTTCTTCTGCAAGAGTAACAGGTGCTCTTAACCATTGAGCCATCTCTTCAGCCCCTAGATACACTTTGAAATGACTGTGATACTCTTCCTATGTTCCAGACACTTCCTCAGTGGAAGTGGAGATCCAGCGGGAAGGAGGAAAGATGTGGGGGTTTGTTGTTGTTCTTTGTTTTCATGAGACTTGCTGTCCTGTAAGAGAGTCAACCTTACAAAGGAACTTTACAGCCCAGCAAGTATGAATAGGTGTGCACTGTCACGAAGGCACCAAATTTGCGGTTCCTTACCTAATACACTGTGTCAGGTGTAGAGCACACACTAATACAGTGTGGCAGCTGTAGAGCACACACTTATAACCCCAGCCTGCAACACTTAGGAGGCTAAGGAAAGGACCGTGAGCTTGAGGCCACTCTGAAGATCCCATCTCAAAAAGGGGAGGAGGAGTTTGTAAGACGGCTCAGAGGGTAAAAGCACTGACTGTACCATCCTAATCACCTGAGTTCGTTGCTAGACCCCACAGCCTCTGACCTCCACTCTCCCGTGTGGCATGCTCACACCCACACTCACATCATACACACACAATAACGAATGAATTTTTAAATGGCTGCAATCATCTTGTACAGGGAAGAAGGGAGGCATGGGAAGGTGAGGGTTAGAAAGACAACTAGATGTCCTAAGAGAGTTGACTGGAGGAGTAAAGGGAGTGCTTAGGGGGGAAGAGTTGTCCTTTAAGAAGGTAAAACAGTAGAAAACGGTTTCTACATAGCCCAAACGCCGATAGGCAGAGAAGCATCTGCCTTCCGGAAGCCCAGCCCCAAAGGAAAGGTAGAGTAGTGGGAATAGTTACAGCAGTTGAGAAGGTCCTCAGTCAGGAAGCATGGAAGGATGATTTGGAGCAGAGAAGGACATTCTGGGGAGAGAGGAATAAAACTTACATATTGCGAATTTTTTATTATGTAAGACATTATACAAATTATATCCTTTAACTTACACATGATGTCTTTGGAGAAGCATCCAGTGTAGTAAGACTTAACATTTAGCTTTCACTTAGCATGTTGTTTCCCCAGGTTATTAACTAGTCTTTAAAACAGTTAATGAATCATAACAGTCCTGCATCAAAATGAGCCATGACTTATTCTACTCATTCCCTTGTGACTTTTTCTCATCAAAAATGCTATTGTTGAAGAGTCTTGTCTCTCTGGTTACATCCATAGGGAGGACTATTTTAGCTGGTTTGCTATAAATAAACTTTGGGCAGGAAGAGCAGTTAGGCTATCCTAGTAACTCAGGGTTAGAAGAAGTAATTTCAATCTAAAGAAATTTTGAATAGAGACAGCAAGATTTTGCTTGGAGAACGGATTCAGGGTGTGAGACAAAGGGCAATAGATAACACTTGGGGTTTGGGACCTTGAGTGCCTGGAAGGATTGGGTCACCATCAACCAAAGTTTGGGAGTCAGAGAAGGTCTACAAGATTTCGAGAAATAATCTCCCCAGACATTCTGAGCTCCAGATATCTGGTAGACATCTGAGCAGGAATGTCATGTCCACAATATGCAAATCATTAATTCATGAAACACCTACATAGGAAATACAAACATGCATATTAGGAATATGAGCGGTACCTTGAGAATTAAGTGGAGCTGTTGAGGTTTTAAGGCCTCTTACCCTCTGGTGTAGGTGGTTGTGTTTGTAGATAGTTATCAATTTATATCCATTCAGATCTTTATATATCTTAATATAATTAAAATATAATTATTATTAATATAATTACTATCTCCAGTTCACTTGTTTGCAAAAGAGTTTATACTTTAATTTTGTTCATTTGTCTTTTTTTTTTGAGACAAGGTCTCACTGTGTAGTCCTACCTGACTTGGAACTCACTATGTAAACCAAGCTGGCTTTGAACCCACAGAGAACCACCTACTTCTGCTTCTTGAGTACTGGGATTAAAGGTGTGCAACATCATGCTCAACTGTTTTTTTTAAGATTTTTTTTTAATTTTTGTGTATCAGTGTTTTGCCTACATGCATGTCTGTTCACCACATGTGTGCCTGGTGCCCATGGAGTGCAGAAGAGGGCATTGGATCCCCTGGAACTATAGTTATGGATAGTTGTGAGCCACCACATGGATGCTGGGAGTTGGACCCAGATCCTCTGAAAAAGCAGCCAGTGCTCTTAACTGCTGAGCCATCTCTCCAGCCCTCCCCACTCCTTGAAAATACTGGTTTTTATCTTCTCAAGATTATGTTTTTTGAGGAAAGATCTATTTTCTATACACCATAACACCATGCCCCTAAAACACATTTACAGTGATCATAGAATAAAATAAAATACCTAAATATAGACTGCGGTGGGATAATTCTTTTGTACACTGTAAAGATTTGTCACTCAAATTGATTTAATAAAACACTGATTGGCCAGTAGCTAGGCAGGAAGTATATGCAGGGCGACCAGACTGAGAATGTTGGGAAGGAGAAGGGCAGAGTCAGAAGTCGACAGCCAAACACAGAGGAAGCAAGATGAGAATGTTGTACTGAGAAAAAGTACCAAGCCATGTGGCTAAATGTAGATAAGAATTATGGGTTAATTTGTAAGAGCCAGTTAATAATAATCCTGAGCTACCAGCTGGGCATTCATAAGTAATATTAAGCCTCCAAGTCAATTATTTGGGAAGCAACGGCTGGGTATTTGGGAATAGACAGATGGGAGAGAAACATTCCTCCTACAATAGAGCTTTTTGTTTCTTCTGTTTTTATAAAAGGTCAACTTTTGTTGTTGTTTTAAGACAGAGTCTTACTCTGTATTCCTGTCTAGCCTGGTCTCACTCTATAACCCTGTCTAGCCTGGTCTCACCCAGACTGGCCTTATGATGATCACTACACCCAGATTTCAATTTTCTTACTTACAAATATTTAATTTAGACACATTGAAGTGCCCTAGGAAAATAAAGACTAAGGGAGAATTTTCGATCTATTGCAACTTGTGGTCATTTCAGCTCAGGGAAAAGAACCTTCTGCAGAAACAAAAATCCCATGGCTCCTCCATATTGGCTTTGTTCTCAGACTTCCTGGGGCCCCAAGAAAGTTCTTAATAACTTCAGTTTTACACACACTCTAGATCCCTCAAGAAAGAGATTCTCCTAGGAGCCCAGGTGTTACTTTCCCACTGAAAGGGTTACTTTCCCATTCCTTAGGGCAGTGGTTCTCAACCCTCCTAATGCTGGGACCCTGTAATTAGGTTCCCCATTTTGTGGTGACCCCCAACCATAAAATTATTTTGTTTTGACTTCATAACTGTAACCACAATATTCTTCCAAAACAGACTGGCACGTACACCTTTAATCCCAGAATTTGGGAGGCAGAGGCAGGCAGATCTCTGTGAGTTCAAGGCCAGCCTGGTCTATAGAGCTAGTTCTAGGACAGTCAATGCTACACAAAGAAACCTGTATCTAAAACAAAAACAACAACAAAACAAAACATTTTAAAAAAAGGAAGAAAAAGAAAATGAGATGAATGGTCAGAAACAGTGTCTGCTCTACCAGTTACACAAAAGCCTGAGCCTCCTCAAGCCTAGGGTGTGGTGGCACATTTATAATCCCAACCCTGGGGAGGCTGAGGAAGAAGTGTTAAGTTCAAAGCCAGTCTGTCTTGAAGAAGAATACTGTGGTTTGAATAGACACTTGGTTCCCAGCTGGGGTGGGGTTTGGGGAGGTTGTGGAATGTTAGAGAGAGAAGGTGCCTAGGTGACTGACTGGCTGCTGGGAGCCAGCCTTGAAGTTTCAGCTGAGCACTGTTCTGCCTGATCCACCAAGATATGAAGAGCCCAGACCACACACATCGACCACCATGAGCTCTGCCGTGATGGACTGACATTCCCCTAAAGCATAAGCCAGAGTAAATCCCCCCTTCCTTACGTTTCTTCCGTCAAGTATTTGATCACAGAAGTGAGAAACGTAACTAGGGAAAGGAGAAGAAGAGATCTGTCTTGACGCCTACTTTGAATGTGTCCCAATTTCATGCCGCGCACTGGATCATCAGGCTGTTAGAGAACAAGTTCGCATTGCTGTGTGTCACCAAAAAAGTAAACAGTAAGGCATGACTACAGAAGTGAACCATCTGGAACAGTCAGTATTTCAGCACTTCACTTTCCAAAACACTCCCACCTGGCCTTGCAGGTTGTTTCTTGTCTTTATAGTTCCTTCCTATTGTCAGTTTGCAGGAAAGTGTTCATTTGCTTTCCGTCAATGCCCTGGGGACAGGGTGGCTGTTGACTTAGACGACAGTGAATCAGGTGGAAGGATCTCGAAAATGCATCTACAGATATGTTCCTTTCTAGCTTCACTGCTTCCTCTTTATACCAAAAAGTTATTTCCTGCACATGGTGTGTGAGCCACTTCATGTAACCCCATTAACATGCCATTTAAATTCTGCTGCAGACACCACCAACCGTTATGTCTGACTACAGAAGAACAGACACAGAAAACATGGTTCATATACATAATGGAGGTTTTTTTAGCCATAAAGAAGAGTGAAGTTAGTCAAGCAGTGGTGGCGCATGCCTTTAATCTCAGCACTCAGGAGGCAGAGGCAGGTGGATCTCTGTGAGTTCAAGATCAGCCTGGGCTACAGAGGGAGATCCAGGACATCCAGGACTACACAGAGAAACCCAGTTTTGAAAAACAAACAAACAAACAAAAAGTGAAGATATGTCACTTGCAGGAAAATAGATGCAACTGGTTTGAGGTTCTATTAACCGGTTAAGCCGGGCCCAGAACGACAAGCATCGTATCTTTTCTCTCATTTACGGTTCCTGGATTTCATATAGTTACATGAAATCATGCATATATAAAATGAAAACAGAAGTAAAATGATCTAGAGAGCAAAGGGCACAGATGGGAGGGGAGGGCACGACAAGGGAGAGATGGGAGTAGGGAAGACTTGCTCAATGTGCAATATACCCTGTCTGGAAAGTTTTCAAACGAAAATAGAGAAGAGAGCTTACTGGAGAACACGTGCCACTTTGTATAAAGAGAGTTGGAGATGGTCTCTGGAGTTGGAGATGGTCCCCTTCATTTGCTACTTGTTCTAAGAAGTACTTGCAGTCAATGAGGAAATGGGCATATCGTCAGCCGAAGGAAGTGAATGGTTTCTAGAGTCACATTATAAGCTGGTGCTGGGCACACTGCGGGGCAGTTTGTGTTAACAAGCACATTGGCGGGAACTCCACTCTGTGGCCCATTCACCAGAATTGTAGAAACTGGCTTTGGATACTTAAAATGGGACATAATAATGAAACAAATGGAATGTAGCTATTATATTTTCTATTACAGAAATGACAGAATATGTATTTGAATGTACAAAGCTGTTACTGAACAGTGTGTTCTACATAATCTCAATCTATTACACACAGAATAATACTAAATAAAAGACACTTGATGTTAACCTTAATAAACGGAATTTCTGGGGATTATTGAGCATCAGCGGTTGGTTAAGAGCATAAACCGCGCCGGGCGTTGGTGGCGCACGCCTTTAATCCCAGCACTCGGGAGGCAGAGGCAGGCGGATCTCTGTGAGTTCGAGGCCAGCCTGGGCTACCAAGTGAGCTCCAGGAAAGGCGCAAAGCTACACAGAGAAACCCTGTCTCGAAAAACCAAAAAAAAAAAAAAAAAAAAAAAAAAGAGCATAAACCGCTTTTGTAGAGAGCTCCAATTTGGCTTCTAATACCTGTGTGGAGCTCAGAACTACCTGTGACTCCAGCTCCAGGGGATCCAACACCCACTTTGGTCCCCACTGATGCTGCGCTCATGTACACTAAGACTTGCACACATTCATATACATAATTAAAAATAAAATCTTTTTTTTTAAAGATTTATTTATTTATTATGCATACAATGTTCTGTTTGCATGTGTCCCTGCAGGCCAGAAGAGGGAGCCAGATCTCATTACAGATGGTTGTGAGCCACCATGTGGGTGCTGGGAATTGAACTCAGGACCTCTGGAAGAACAGCCAGTGTTCTTAACCTCTGAGCCATCTCTCCAGCCCTAAAAATAAAATCTTTAAGAAATAAAGTTACTGGTTATTTTAATTTTTGCTTTCTTAAGTATCCCAAAATGAAATATACTCTACCTGTAGTCAGATGAATTCATTTTTAAAGAAAAATAATTATAATGATGCTGTGGGCTGAATATTTGTATCTGCTTAAAACTCAAAATTTTAAATCCTAACCACCAAAGAGATGGCATTTAGTCATAGAACCCTTAGAGGTGATTAGGTCATGGTGGCAAAGTCCTTATAAAAGAGACCTAAGAGAGAGCTGTCACCCTGAGTAAGAAAACAGCTGTCTGTTGAGAAATGGGCCTTATCCAGACACCAGATCTGCTGGTGCATCATTGTGAACTTCCCAGCCTCCAGAGTAAGTTTCTTTTGTTGATAAACCACCCAGGCTTTGGTATTTTATTTCAGCAACTCAGACTCACAAAGTCAAGTCCCTGAGCTTCTTGGCATTGGGCTCAGGTGTCTAAATGCCCATTAGTGAGGAAAGAGCACTTCCCTTTTTCTTCAGATGCATTGAGCGGAGAGATGCACAGTATCCACCACAAAGGTCAGTCCAAGTCACTTCTTGTGGATGGCTTGCACGTCACTAAGCAAGCTCTCAAGGCAGTCATAGCTGGAGCCTGGGTTGAAGTGGGCCGCAGTTATCAGGTCGGGCTTTACTGGACACAAGGACACCATGTACAAATCCTGTGGGTGGCATAAGAGTTGATAAGGACACTGTTTCTCAAGGACATCGCTTTGAAATGTTCTGGACTCAGCAGTGACACCAGGCCCCCAGCTGCCACAACAGCTGTTGTCACACAGGTCAATCAACCAGTGTTGAGACCACGCTGATTCCTAGACGTATGGACCAGGGAGAAGAGAGAGGAAAGTCTGGATTTCCCATAAGTAGGCGAGTGGAGCTTGAGGGGACAGCCAGAGACATCCTGGGAGACACTGCAGTTTTCTGTTGGACAAGCGGATTCACTCGCTATCCAGTTCTTGAATTGCTTGACTGGGTTTTACGGACTTAACTCCGTGCTTGAGAGATGTGACCAGGGCACGCCTCCCACTGCTTCCTCAAATCTTGTGTAGTCTGGGAAGTTCTCTTCTTTCAGCTACAATAATAAGGCCTTTTTTTTTTTTCCAGAGCTGAGGACCGAACCCAGGGCTCTACCACTGAGCTAAATTCCCAACCCCAATAATAAGGCCTTGTGTGCCTACTTCCAGGCCTTTTGTGAGGATCCCGTGTGGAGCTATAATTTTTGTGAACTATCAAATGCTATACAAATTCAAGGCATGCTCATTACTGTGACTAAGTGATTTACATCACAAAGCCCCTTCCTTTATTGTATGCTAACAACTAACGTTCCCTTAGCATATCATAAATCTAGACAGCTAAGACACAACTACAGAGAATTTCAGAACAGAAGGTCACTTCTGCATTCTCCTATGTTATGTAGGAATTTAAGGAATAAGAAAGCCATGTTCACGGAGCTGCAGATATGGCTCAGCTGTGAAGAGTGCTTACCGTTCTTCCAGAGGACTAGGGTTCGGTTCCCAGCACCCACATCAGGAAGTTCACAACCTCCTGGAACTCCAGTCCCAGGGGATCGATCTGACACCCTCTGACCTCTACCAGCACCTGCATGCAAGGGGTACACATTAAACTCAGAGAAGCGCACACACATAAAAATAAGCACACCTGGTCAGGTGGTGGTGGCGCACGCCTTTAATCCCAGCACTCGGGAGGCAGAGCCAGGCGGATCTCTGTGAGTTCGAGGCCAGCCTGGGCTACAGAGTGAGTTCCAGGAAAGGCGCAAAGCTATACAGAGAAACCCTGTCTCAAAAAACCAAAAAAAAAAAAAAAAAAAGCACACATTTAGAAATAGAAAAGCAAGAAACCCATGTTGGTTTAATGTTTTGTTGTTGTTGTTGTTGTTGTTGTTGTTTTTGTTTTTCGAGACAGGGTTTCTCTGTGTAGTTTTGGTTCTCCTGTCCTGGATCTCTCCCTGTAGACCAGGCTGGCCTCACAGAGATCTGCCTGGCTCTGCCTCTGAGTGCTGGGATTAAAGGCGTGCGCCACTGCAGCCTGCCTTGGTTTAATGTTTTATAGGTATATCTTTGAATGCACATTCATCAGTGTAAACGGAGGCGGAGCTTTCTGTCCCGTAAGCTTGATTTTACCCGGGGGGTCACTTCCCAAATTACCACACAGAGACTTATATTAATTATAAATGTTTGCCCGATGGCTCAGGCTTATTACTAACTAGCTCTTACATTTAAATTAACCCATATCCATTAATCTATACATTACCATGTAGCCTGTGGCTTACCAGATCTCTGGCATCATGTTTCATGGGCTACTGGACAGCATCTGCCCTGACTCCACCCTTCTTCATCTCTGTCTTCAGTTTGATTTTACCACCCAACCTTATTCTGTCTGGCCATTAGACAAACAGCTTTATTGTCAACCAATGAGTGCAATATATATTTACAGCTTACAGAAGGACCATCCCATTGCATATCAGTTTAGGAGACAATAAGTTACTCTATTCTCTGTAGACAGCATCCGTTGTTTTCTAATTTTGATGTTAAAAGCCTGTGTTTCTGCTGTTCAATAGAGTATAATGAACTGGGAGATGAGAGCAGGGGTCAGCGTACTGTGGACCATGGGACAAATCTGACTACCATCTATTTTTGCATGGCCTGGAACCTAAGAATCATTTTGACATTTTAAACTTTTAATCAAAAGAAAAGGACTGCGCCAGGCAGTGGTGTCTCACAGCACTGGGGAGGTAGAGGCAGGGGATCTCTGTGAGTTTGAGGCCAGCCTGATTTACAAAGAGAGTTCCAAGACACCCAGGGCTACACAGAGAAACCCTGTCTTGAAAAAACGGAAACCAAAGGAAAGGACTGGGAATGTAGCTCAGTGGTAAATCCATTGCCTGGCATTCATGAAGACCCTGGGTTCAATTCCCAGCACTACAAAGAGTAAAATAAAGAAAAAGAATACTTCATAACACATGACAAATAGTAACTCAAATTTCAGTGTCCATTTTCATCCCAGCAGCATAACAACAAAAAGGAAATGGGATGTTTAAAATAATAACCTTTTTAATTAACGTATTTACTTGGGGATTTTTTAATAAAAGATTTATTTATCTATTTGTATGTATGTGCATCACATGGGTACAGGAGTAAAAGAGACTATGGGTCCTGGAGACTGGAAGAGAGTGTCAGCCCCTAGGACTGGAGTCTCAGGTGAGTGTGAGCCACCCTCTGGCTGCTAGGGAGCAAAACCTGAGTCCTTTGCCCAAGCAGCTAGTGCTGTTAACTGCTGGGCACTCCAGCCCCAGCTGGATTGGTTTTCTTGAGACGGAGTCTCACTGTGTTTTCCAGGCTGGCCTTGAACTCAAGTTCCTCCTGTCTCAACTTCCTGAGTACTAGGATTACAGTGGTCTAGATATGCGCCTCCACGCCTTCTGTTTGTATGTAGGTGTATGTGGGTACATATACACACATATGTGTGCATGTGAAAGTCAGAGGACAACCTTGGGTGTTGGTCCTCAGATGTCATCCAGTTTTTGTAAGATAAGGTCTCTCTCTGACCTGGAACTCACCAGGTAGGCTAAGTCAGCCGACCGGCAAGCCTCAGGCATCCACCTGTCTCTGCCCCCCCAGCACTGGGGTTACAATCGCATGCCACCACACTGGTCTTTTTTTTAATGTGGGTTCTGGGGATCAAACTGAGGTCTTCATGCTTGTGTGACAAGCATGTTACTGACTGAACTATCTCCCCAGCCCACTGGTAGCATTCTCAATAGCACAAACAAACGTTAGATCTGGAAACGTAATAAAAATGTTCAGTTTCCCCAAATTATCTACATATTAGTGAAATCCTAATGAAAACTCCTACAGATTGAGTGTTGGGGTGGGCCTAGAGATGGAACTCCGGGTCTCAGCTGCTGCTGTGAGCGTTGACTGATAAAGGCCATGAGTGCCCCTTTCTACCAATTGCCTTGTTCTCAAATGCTTGAAAACATGTCCCTGACTGAGGCAGCCCCTAACCGGTGGCTAGTGGATGTGGGGTACGTCGTTGCCCCCCAGGGCCAGGCAGCTTAACTCTTGTCAAGCTGTTCTCTCTGCAGATCTCACAGGTGAGCAGACTGGGCCCAGGCTTGCTGGCCATCTCCTGCTCTATCCCATTTCCCTTGCTCCCTTTCAGGTTGCCCCTTGAGAGCACTCTTAATCACTTGCACCAGACTCTCTCTGTTCCTGGGGAGCCGAGCTAAGTCATAGGCTCCATAAGACCCTCGTGGCCCAGAGCCAGGGAGCCCAGGCACACCAACACAAAATCACGTTAGTGACAATACGATCATCTGCCCATAGTTTCTTTGCTGATCTGTGGTTGTTCGCCTGTCTCATTGGTTTCATAAAAGACCCTGGGAGCTTTCAGTAATCCTTTTTTTTTTTTTTAATTTGAGTGGGTCCAAGTTTGTATCTCTTCCTGAAAGCCATGTGACCTTAAACACAGCGATGGGTAACACAGGCCTGACCTACCAAGGCTTTGGAGTTAAGACCCACTGCTGCACTATGCTAGCTAGCACCAGTTGAGATCCTGAGATCAGTTGAGATTCTGAGATGGAGAGCCTCAGAGCCTGGAAGTGCTGCTGGGAACATCCCCAGCGTCTAATCCTCTAGGAACTTGCAGAACTGCTAATTTGATACCCAGGGCCATATTTCCCTGAGGCCTTCCTGATCCCTGCACCCCACACCCAATACCCCACACCCCACACTGGAAGCTGGGAGAGCAACATTCCTTCCTCTGGAAGTCATCCTCTTCCATCTTTCTGTTTGCAAGCCTCTAGCATCTCCGTGAGCTTTCCTGTCCCTAAAATGTGTTTTTCTTCACCATTTGCTGCTCTCTGTGTGTGTGCCTGTGTATACATGCGTGGTCCCTGGGCATACATGTCAGGAGAGTGGGAGGGGAGGTGCTGGGCGAGTCGGAAGAGGTGTTCAAATGTCCGATCGCTCAACAGCAGATCACAGAGAAAGGGCAACACAATACAAGCCTGATTAGTTCTGTTCAGAGCTGTTCACTGATTCATCAGAAATTTGACCCTCCTGACCCAAGCTGTCCTCTCCCAGTAGTCAAAGGTAGATTTTTATGGTGATTTTTAATTGTGCTTCCACTGAAGTTTCGCATTGTTTGGCCCAAGAGAAGTTCCACCACACCAGTGGGGATGGAACTGCACACCAGCTACAGTGGAGAGCTGGGAAATCAGAGCTGTGGAGGAGGATTGAGAATGCAGTGGTTGCAGAGGATGGAGTGGACTCTTGAGTTAGTTCTCTTACATTTGAAAGTTGGCTACATCACTGCCTGAAAGTGACCAACTTCCTTACCCTTAAGTGGCCCCTGACTTGATTTAATATAGTGACTGGCATATAGCAAACAATAAAGGAGAGTTTACTATTATTATTTTGTCAATAAAGCTGTAACATTTCAGTCCAAACAGTTAATAATAATCAATTCTTAGGTTAGGGTGAGGGCTATTACCAGCTAAACTGCAGATTCAAAGCCACAGCGTAGCCCTACATCTGCACACAGGCACAACTAAAACACTACGTTTCAGAAGTGCCCTGGGGCCCAGCCTACAGTTACACTCTAAAAAACCCCTGAAACAAAGCAGGTAAACTCTACAAGTGCAGATGAAGGAACCTGAACTCCTGCCACTGTACTAGGAGGGAAAATGGTAGTCTACACCAGAGCTAGGAAGGGACAGGCCCCCGCTGAGTGGCAGAGCTGGGACAGTAACCTGGGATGGCCTCCTGTCCTGATAGGATCCTTGGAAAGTGGGTGCAGAGGCCGGGCTCCTGATGGCCCACGAGCTTCCTAAGGAGCTGAGGAACTGGGCCTGATAATGTTAACTGTGTTCTGGAAATAATTGCATCCATTGCTCTTCAGGAAGACAGAGTGGGGTTGAGGAATAGCTCCTTTGATAAAGTGCTTGCCACACAAGCGTGTGGACTCGAGTTACAGCCCCCAAACCTATATTTTAAAAAAGCCAGGCATGATGGTGTGCCCCTGGAATCTCAGTGCCAGATAGGCAGAGACAGATGGATTGCCCAGGACTTGCTGACCTGCCAGCCTGGCTTATTTGGTAAAATTCAGGCCAATGAGAGACCCTGTCTCAAAAAAGGAGTGGGGGAGAATTGCACACGATGAACCATGCCTGGCCTCCGTACTCACATGCACACACATGAACACACACACAGGCACACATGATGAACCATGCCTGGCCTCCGTACTCACATGCACACACATGAACACACACACAGGCACACACTTTAAAAGAGGCAGACAGAAGATGGGGTGGTGAAAACTGCTGGTCCAAGAGTTTAAAGTCCTGCTGTGGTCTAGAGGGTCTGCAGGGACTTTGCTGAGTGGCTGTACCTCTCAAAGCCTGGGCTCCCCTGACTTTAGCCTTCACACCCCTCCTCCACCTCTATGGGTGCATTCCACCCTCCTGGTGAAATTATTCCTTTTTTCTTCTACCAGGTACTCTCAGGGTCTCTGAAACATACTCTCCTTGTGGCAGATATTTCTCCACAAAGTTGAGCTGGTAAACATGGAGATAGACTTGGGGCATCATAAGGTAGCGAGCAGGTCTTTTCCTGGGGTCACTGAGGTATCTGGTTTTAAAGGAAGGTTGTGCTTTCCACCACATTCCTGCAGGGTAGGAGAGGTAAACATTAATTTCACTACAGGAAACAGAACCACAATAAGGAGGGGTGGCTTGCCCATGACTACAGAAACAGGAAGTTACCAGTTGACCCACATTCACTTCCTCTGCCTTAAATCTGGGGTGTTCTCCTTTCCATTCAGGGGTATCCCAGGCCATCTTATCACCTCCAGGTTGTATGGCCACTTAAGAAAGCTTCTGGACTCAGGGATTAGGGAAGTGTTCTCTCGAGGCACTGGAGAACTTGGTGGTAAATCTTAGGGTGTGTCTAGAACCATCCTAAGAGACTGTCCTAACCAGCAGCTTTCTGTTGCTGTGATAAGCACCATGAAAAGCAACTTGGAGAAGAGAGGGTTTATTTATTTGGCTTACATATCTCAGGTCAGAATCCATCACTGAGGAAGTCAAGGCAGGCACTCAAGGCAGATATTGAAGCAGAACCCATGGAGGAATGCTGCTTGCTGGCTTGCTCCTCATGGCTGGCTTGTCTTGCCTTTTTATACAACTTAAGACCACCTGACCAAGGATGGCACTACTCACAGTGGGCCGGTCCACCCTACATCAATCGTTAATCAAGAAAATGCTTCATAGACTTGCCTACAGGCCAATGATATGGAAGCATTTTCTCAGCTGAGGTTTCCCAGATGACTAGCTTGGGTCAAGTAGACAAAAAACTAACTAACATAGAAATGTTTGCCTTCTTGAGTAAAAGAAACATGAAGAGCCTTATCTTCATGGAATTGACATTTTGGTTAAAGAAGGAGAGACAAGCTGGGCAGTGGTGGTGCACACCTTTAATCCCAGCACTCAGGAGGCAGAGGCAGGAGGATCTCTGAGTTTGAGGCCAACCTAGTCTACAGAGCTAATTCCAGGATAGTCAGGGCTATGTAGAGAAATCCTGACTAGAAAAAACAAAAACACAAAGGAGAGACAATAAACATAAATAGATAATATGAGATGATAAAAGTTTTTTTGAGACAGGGTCTTAAGTAACTGAAGATAACCTTGAAGTCATGATCTTCCTGGCTCAGCCTCCCAAGTGCTGGGATTACAAGCATGTGTCACTAACCCCAACTAACATGACTAACAGTTA
>CABHPP010140390.1:16335-30691 GCA_902168425.1 Peromyscus attwateri
AAAGAAAGAAAGAAAGAAAGAAAGAAAGAAAGAAAGAAAGCTACAAGAAAGAAACTGGCACGGGAACGAGTGTCAGGATGTTGAGAAGGCTGGGCAGACGGCTCAGTGTGTGAAGTGCTTGCCACTAAGCTGAAAACCTGAGTCGGATCCCAGAACCCATGGTGGAAGGAGAGAAACAATTTGAAGAGCAGATACTCAACCATGGACTATTTGGGCAGAGGATTCCAGGCAGAAAGAGCCAGGGCAAAGGGCTTTGAGATTAATACAGTAGCTGAAGTGTAAATACGACCAGGGAGGCTAGCATTTGGGGTGCTTCTTGGACAGTTGCTGTGTAGCAAGTTACCCCAAAACTTAATAGCTCAAGACAAAAAGTGTTACCTTACAGCTTCTGTGGTCAGGATTACACCAGAGAGGACAGCCATGACATGGGTCTCTTCTTATTGACATGGGGTCTCATGTGTCCCAGGCAGGTCTCAGCCACACATGACCTTGAACTTCTGATTCTCCTGCCTCCACCCCCTGCGTGCTGGGACTGCAGGAGTGTGCCAACATACATGGATTATATGGTCTATGCAGTCCTGGGGATAGAATCCAGGGTTTTGTGCATGTTAAGCAAGCACTTTGCCAACTGAGCTCCATCCTCAGCTCAGAGCTAGGTCTTTCTTGGGGCTGTGATGAGATGGTACTTAGAGCTGTTGTTGGGATAACAGGCTTAGCATATGAGACCGGCCCCAACTGTCACGAGACTGCAGAAAGGGAGACAAACAAATCTAGGACTACACGTGGTGTGACTTACAGGGACACCTATGCAAGTGTAGCCCGGGTGACAACAGGGTGGGTTGGATCCCCATAATTTGAGTAAGACATTAGCATAGTATGAGTTAGGACAGAAGTGACTTCCTCTTGCATGGGGATACTCCTGGTTTTTCATAAGGTGACATGGAAGAGTGAGGTGCTTTCCTGGACTCAGAGCCTGCTTGGAAAGCCCCAGAAAACCAGCTATCCATTTAGATTTGCTGGGAAACTGCACAGGAAAAATTGTTCAGGGTAACTCAAGGAGAATCATAATGGTTATGACTCAAGATGGCTGCAGTAATGTCAAGCTGCATCCATTCAGAGTTAGTCCCAGGTGTGGCTGGCAAGACATTATGGGATGGAGGAAGAGCCCTCAGTTCTGTACCACATGGGTCTTTCTACAGAACTGCTTGAACATCTTTCAAATATGTCAGCTTGGGGCTGGAGAGATGGCTCAGTAGTTAAGAGCGTGTATAACTATGGTGGTATTGTGTTCCCCAAAATATTGTGTACCTTAATAAACTTATCTGGGGTCAGAGACAGAGCAGCCACAATATTAAATAGAGGTTAGGCAGTGGTAGCACACGCCTTTAATCCTAGCATTCCAGAGACAGAAATCCATGTGTTCAAGGATACACCCAAGCATGGTGACCAACGCCTTTAATCCCAGAAAGCAAGCCTTCAATCCCAGGGAGTGGTGGTAGAAAGCAGAAAGGTATATAAGGCGTGAGGACCAGAAACTAGAGGCATTTGCCCTGGAGAGGCATTTGCCCTGGAGAGGCATTTGGCCTGGAGAAGCATTTGGCCTGGTTAAGCATTCAGGCTTCTAGCAGCAGTTCGGCTGAGACTCATTCGGATATGAGGACAGAGAGGCTTCCAGTCTGAGGAAGCAAGACCAGCTGAGGATCCAGCGAGGTGAGATAGCTGTGGCTTGTTTTATTTCTCTGACCTTCCAGTGTTCACCCCAATACCCGGCTCAGGTTTGATATTATTAATAAGAACTTTTAAGATTCATGCTACATATAACTCTTGTAGAGGACCTGAGCTTGGTTCCCAGAATGCACCTAAGGGTCTGACAACTGCCTGTAACTCCAGTTCCAGGGGATCTGATGCCCTCTTCTGGCTTCTGTAGGCACTACACTCATGTATACAAAACACACACACACACACACACACACAGAAAGAGAGAGAGAGAGACAGAGAGACAGAGAGAGACAGAGAGAGAGAGACAGAGAGACAGAGAGACAGAGAGACAGAGAGACAGAGAGAGAGAGAGTATGACAAATAATTTCTTTCAAAATAGTGATCTAAGAGAGTGAGGTATAAGCTGCAAATGTTCTTAATGAGTGCCTTGGAAGACAGACATGCCGTTACTTCTACATTACCTACCCATTGCACACACCAATCTTAGTTTAGTGTAGATAGTCACAATGACAGGAAAATAGACACCAAAAGAACAGGATAATTTGGAGGCTACTGCCTCAGATGGCAGCCAGAAGTGGCTGGATTATGAGCACTGGCCTAGTGAACTGGCTTAATGGTTGCAAACAGCGCTTTGAGGTAAGTTTTCTTCATGGAACCACAGCCATATCTGCGTTCCCCCGTGTAATTATTCTCAACTCTGAGTGCCAAGACATCTTCGCATAGACTTTTATAATATTTATCTTATTAAACATTATTTTTAAGCTATGCATGTCTGTGTGAGTATATACCACAAGTTTGCAGGTACCTTTGGAAGCCAGAAGAGGATGTCTGACCTCCTGGAACTGGAGTTACAGGCATTTGTGTGCTGCCTAACATGGGAGCTGGGAACTGATTTTGGGTCTTATGCAAGTACAGCAAGTGTTCTTAACCACTGAGCCATCTCTCCAGCCCTCCTTCTTGGGCTTTTAAATAAGCTTACTCATGTTGGTGTGCCCCCCACCCCCCGTGGGAATCATAATCAGCATCAGTGGAGTTGTCATTTTTAAAATGCCCACTCCTTCCTTTGGCCAGTGTTCAAGGCTTGGACCTGGAAATCCATGTAACCAAATGGAAGAAGCACCTTCTTCAGAAAGTAAGAAGTATGCTCACTCTGGGTCAGGGCAACCCTCACATCCAGGCCAGGCCTGCCCCTTTATATTTCTGAGATTCCGTGTGTGTGTGTGTGTGTGTGTGTGTGTGTGTGTGTGTGTGTGTGTGTTAGGGTTTTATTGCTGTGAAGGGACACTGTGACCATGGCAACTCTTATAAAGGAAAACATTTGCTTGGGGCTGGCTCACAATCAGAGGTCAGTCCATTATCATCATAGTGGGGAATATGGCAGCATGCAGGCAGACATGGTGCTGGAGAGGTAGCTGAGAATTTTACATCTTTAGCAGCAGGCAGCAGGAAGACAGAGTGAGCCTCTGGGCCTGGCTGGAGCTTCTGAAACCTCAAAGCCCACCCCCAGTGACACACTATCTCCAACAAGGCCACACCTACTCTAACAAGTCCATACCCCCTAATGCCACTCCCTAAGCATTCAAATGTAAGTCTAGGGGGTCCATTCTTATTCACCACAGTGTGTATACACACCTGTGAATGCACACAGCTGTGCTTGCATATAGAAGCCATAGGTCTATGTTGAGTGTCTTCTCAGTCTCTCTTAGTTTTTGAGATGGAGATTCTTGAACCTGGAACTCACTGAAATGGCTAGATTGACTGGCCAGCAAGTCCCAGAGACCCTTCTGTCTCCACATCTCCACTGCTGTGACCTGAGGTATACATCTCTGCACCCAGCATTTTTATGTTGGCTCTGCTGTTCAAGACTCACATTCTTATGCTTGTCCTGAAAGAGCTTTACCAACTGAACCACCTCCGACCCTCTTCTTTTGTTTTTTAAAATAGTAAAAAATATGCTATTTTGGTGAAACATTTTCACTTTTCGATAGGTCTGGTAATTGTAAACCTATAAAGGCTTGTGTTAGTAGACACAGCACATATTATGATAACTAAAAATCTGAATCAAGTTTTGGAAACATATGTTTTTCCATTTGTCATCTGCTTGGGAATCCTCTGATACTGCCATCTTGTGGCCACTTGTGGGAACAACAAGTATGGTGCTGCCTTTGGTTCCATGAATTACTAGACAATATAGGTTTGTGTCCTTCCTTCATGAACTAAGTATGGTACCAGATGGCCAGTTACCTGTAAGACTGTATCTATGATGTAAAATTTTGATTATTAGATAGTTTTTTCTGATACTAAGCCAAGTTCTGCTTTGCTCTAATTTCTACTTAATTTACCCTCCTTTTTTCTGACTTTTCGATTTTGTTTAAAACATTATTTTAAGCACAAAACTGCAAAGATGGGAGGACCACAGCCCTGAGCTGATGCCAGCCTGACAGGAAGCAGGGGGATAGCTGATAGTGTCCTCACTCAAGCCCCAGATGCTCCCAGGTAGCTGGCTACAGCATCATTGTCCAATCAGGGAGGTAGGCAGCAGGAGGCTGTTCCCTTATCTCAGCTGCCACAGCTAACTCACACATCTAATGGGCCTTGGCATGGGTGACATCATACTCCCCAACCCTGACTGAGGTGTTTGGGCAAAGCCTTCTCCACCTACCCTGGCCTCCATCACCAGAAGGACCAACCACAGCTTCTTCCTCCTATCCTTGTCCAAGATTGGCAAACTGTTTTCCCTAAAGGGTCACAATGAAAGGCGGCTCATAATTAGGAAATGTGAGGAATAAATTTCTATGGTACATTTTCTTTAGGAGGGATGCTTAGCATTAATAAGAATCACAAATATGGAAGAGGCCCCTCTCTCCCCAGCCTGGTGGCTATTCCTATTGTCCCAGAACACTGAAAGCTGGGAAGTTACAAGAATCTGCTACATGACTGAGCCCATGATCAGGGAATGGGATAAACTCCAATCCCAAATGATTCAGTAGATAACAGCAGGGTTCTAAAGGGAGTGAATAGCCTGGGAGGGGAAGCACAGGAGCTGGAGGGATTCGGGTAGGTGTCTCAGTCAGGGTTTCTGTTGCTGTGAAGAGACACCATGACCACGGCACCTCCTATAAAGGAAAACATTTCATTGGGGTGGCTTGCAGTTCAGAGGTTCAGTCCTGTTTCTGCAAATGCAGAGTCTGAAGCAAGGACTTAGATGCAAGCAACACATTAAGGAGGGGACCCAGGGAGCAGAAGAGTAACAAAGGAAGAAACTGAGACAGGGACATCAGAATGAAGATTAAAGCAAAAACATGTATTTGGCTAGCTCAGTCATAAAGTGCTTGCTTTGTAAACACGGGGACTTGAGTCTGATTCCCCAGGACCCACACAAACAGAGCAAGGAGTGGGGTTGACAAGATGGCTAGCCCTCGATGCAGGGGGTTGGGATTTGGTTCTCAGCACCCGTAGAGCAGCTCATACTCACCTGTAACTCCAGTTCTGGGAGATCCAGTGCCTTCTCTGGCCTCCACAGGCACTGCAGGCATGGAGTGTACAGACACACAAGTGTGAAAAAACTAAAATATAAATAAATCGTAAAAACGAAACAAAAAAAAAAGCTGGGTGTGGTGGCGCACCCTTATAATCCCAGAACCCAGAGACAAGAGGATTCCTGGGGCTTGGTGGACTCCTAGCCCAGTCTACTTGGTGAGCTCCAGGTTAACAAGAGCCCTCATCTCAAAGATGGACAGCACAGCATCCTGAGGAACACCTGAAGTGTTCACACACGTCCCCACACATGTACCCACATGGGTAGCCCCCACAAACACACATATACACAAAATACCTTAATTCTGGACACATTACGTTTGAAATGTTATTTATTCACTGGTGTGAAATGTTTTTTAGGCTCAAAGAAGAAGTTAAGCTGGCAGTTGTCAAGCAGAGGCAGATGAGTCATGGTCAATAAAATGCAACCTATCACTGTTTGGTTTCTCCAGCAACAAGTGATGATGTAATGTCTGTGTCTGCCCAGCCGTTCTTATTCCTCATGGCTGATGTTAGTTGATGAGAAGAATCTATTGGGTTCCATTTCCAGTCTAGAAGACTCCTTTCCAAATGCAGAGCCATCCCTGAGATCTTTTGCTGAATAAAAAAAAAAAATGGCCCCAGATGCCATTTTCCATAAACTTCATACTCACATCTTCCTAGGTTGTTTTTCAATATCTTATTCAGCAAGAAGGACAGAAACCATTACCATGCTCATTCCTTTTTCATGAAGCGCTGCGACAGGCATTGTGGATTCAACAGATGGAGCTGAAAGCCGTGTTAATAATGCATGTGAAACACAACTGACGGGCACTCTTGTCTTCACCGTTTGTTGGTGCAAAGGGGAATGAACACTCGTGGGAACACGGCCACTGCATGCCTTTTGCTGGGGGGAAAGGACTGAAGGCAAACCTAGCTCTCAGCTGAAAAACATTTCTCCGGCCTCAGTGAGGAGAAAAAAAAATGAGGATGATCGTAACTTTAAAGGTCTCCTGCCTTTCTTTCCAACCTCTCTCTCTAAGGGCCCGCCTTGGATCAGGCGGGGCTTTGTGTTTTGAAATCTACATGTTAATAAGTTCCTTGTAGATGAAAGTTTCTGTCCTGTAGCCGTTCAGTCCCAAATAAACACCCAGAGGCTTATTATTAACTACAAACTGTTGGGTCTACGGCTCAGGCTTCTTGCTAGCTAGCCCTTTCATCTTAAATCAACCCATTTCTGTTAATCTATGTTTTGCCACATGGCCGTGGCATTACCAGTCTGTTGGCATGTTGCTCCTTGGGCAGTGGGTTGGCATCTGCCCTGATTCCTCCTTTCTTCTCCCTGCTTTTTGCTTGGATTTCCTGCCTGGCTATAACCTATCTTGCCATAGGCCAAAGCAGCTACTTTATTAACCAATGGTAGCAACACATATTCACAGCATACAGAAAGACCATCTCACAGCACTTGCCCTTTTCTGTCTAATCAAAAAGAAAGTTTTAACTTTAACATAGTAAAATTACATATAACAAAACAGTTATCAAACAAGCATTACAGTTACAGTATCTAGTGTATTTGTATCTGGCAAAATTAAAGAAAATATTCTATCACCTGTTCCTCTAACTGATTTCCTGAGAATTTATTTGTTATGTGACACTGTTCCTAGGGAGCCATGAACTAGCACTCCAGATAGGGAACTGATGACAGAACACAGTATGGGTATGGTGATATTGTGTTCCCCAATATATTATGCACCCTAATAAACTTATCTGGAGTCAGAGAACAGAACAGCCACTAGATATAGAGGCCAGAAAATGGTGACACACATGCCTTTAATCCTAGCATTCCAAAGGCAGAGATCTGTCTGGATCTCTGTGAGTTCAAAGCCACACTGGAAACAGCCAGGCATGGTGACTCATGCCTTTAATCCCAGGAAGTGATGGTAGGAAGCAGAAAGGTATATAAAGCATGAGGACCAGGAACTAGAGCCTGGTTAAGCTTTTAGGCTTTTGAGCAGCAGTTCAGCTGAGATCCATTCTGATAAGGACACCGAGGCTTCCAGTTTGAGGGAACAAGATCGGCTGAGAGGTTTTTGAGGTGAGGTTAGCTGTGGCTTGTTCTGTTTCTCTGATCTTTCAGCGTTCACCCCAATATCTGGCCCTGGGTTTGTTTTTTATTAGTAAGACCTTTTAAGATTCGTGCTACGTATGGGTAACACCAAAGTCTAACTTACTGAACCAATGAGTTTTATTGGGGTCACTTACAGGAATATGGGTGAGGGGTTACTTACAGGAGCATGAGTGAGAGGTCACTTACAGGAGCAGAAATGACTCAAAGACAGATGCATCACCAAAGCCCACCCCAGCATGGGTGACAGCTCACAAAAGTTGGGAACCTGGAGCACCCTGCACAGCCTGCAGGTAGCACAAGAGTTTGCAGTGTGTCTTTTCCAGTAGTTTGGTTGATTGGAGCCTCTTCCAGGAAGCTGGGCTGGTCTCTGCCTTAGCACTCAGGTTTTCAGGGTTGCACTATCAGGTGGGAAGAACCCTTACCTGCTCAGCCATCCTGCCATCCCGAAATGATACAATTTTCATCTTAAAGGGGAGTGTTCTTTAAGGACTCAGTAGACTTTGCCACTTGATTTTGTGTCTTGTTAGACTTCGTACAACACTGCTACAAATGCTATAAAATGTCTCATTTTGTTTCTGATAATTAAACACATAAACACACTTCTGGGGAAGCTTTTGTTATCTTGAATTCTTCAGATATATGTATTAAAATACTTTCCACTTCTCAATTCAAATTGCCCAGGTTCAATGCAATGTCTGAGTTTGGTGGGTGGTGTTCCTTTCTTTCTTCCAAGTATTATATATTGATGTGTAGACTGGTACATATGTTTTTGTATGTGCATGCATGTATCTTCCTCTATTTCACATCATCTTATTTTTTAATATTTAAATATTTATGTGGGTGAGCATGTGGAGATCAGAAGACAACTTCTGGGATTCGGTTCTCTCCTTTTACCACATGGGTACTAGGGATCAAACTTAGGCTGCCAGCCTTGCTGGCATGTACCCTTACCTGCTGAGCCATCTAGCTGGCCCCATCCTAATTTGTTAAAGGTTTGTTTTTATTTTAAGTATGTGTGTGTGTGTGTGTGTGTGTGTGTGTGTGTGTGTGTGTGTGTGCCGAGTGTGAGTACCCATGGAGGCCGGAAAAGAGCGTAGGATCCCCTGGAGCTGGAGATCTAGACAACTGTGAGCTCACTGGATGTTGAGTGCTGTGAACAGAACTCTGGTCCTAAGGAAGAGCAGCAAGCACTCTCTACTCCCTTCCCCCCCCCCAACCTTAGTTTCTGAGACAGTGCCCTTCACTGAACCCGGATCTCACTGATTAGGTTAGACAAGCTGGCCAGCAAGCCCCCCAGTGCGGGAATGGCTGCTCCGTCCAACTTCTCATGTGGGTTCTGGGGCGGAAAACTCAGGTCCTCATGTTTGAACGGTGAACGCTTTCCTAGCTGAACCATCTGCCCGCCCAAGGGCTGTTATTTGTAGCCGAGCATGCGCCGAGCTATGCCATTATTGGATCATAAAACCTAGAGTCAAACACAAGCCAAATGATGCAACCAGATTAATGTTTGTCACCGGACATGGAAAAATAAAACAAGGGAGGTGAAGTATATCTGGTAAAAATGATGACCTGCCGGTCTCTGTTGAGAAGCTGTGTATATAACACAGCAGGAAGAACCTTTGACTTGCCAACATGGTGGTGCACATCTTTAATCCCAGCTTTCGGGAGGCAGAGGCAGGCGGATCTCTGTGAGTTTTAAGCCAGCCTGGTCTACAGAGTGAGTTCCAGGACACCCAGAGCTGTTATACAAAAAAAACCTGTCTGGGGGGAAAAACAAAAACAAAAAATAAGCTCTGACTTCCTGAATTTAGAAGTGGCGAGACAGAGGGAGGGAAGGAGAGAGAGTGGAAGGGAGGGAGGGAGGGAGGAGGAGGAGGGGGGGGAGGAGGAGGAGGAGGAGGAGGAGGAGGAGGAGGAGATACCTAAGAAAAACTGCCCATCTTCAGAAAGGCCCCCATAGGCTCATATATTTGAATGTTTGATTCCCAGTTGGTGAACTATTAGAAAGGATTAGGAAGTGTGGCCTTGTTGGAGGTGGTGTGTCATTGGGGTGGGCTTTGAGGTTTCAAAGTCATGACAGCCACCGAGCAATGGTGGCGCATGCCTTTAATCCCAGCACTTGGGAGGCAGATGCAGGCGGATCTCTGAGTTTGAGGCCAGCCTGGTCTACAGAGCAAGATTCAGGACAGGCACCAAAACTACACAGAGAAACCCTGTCTCGAAAAACAAAACAAAACAAAACAAACAAAACAAAACAAAACAAACAAACAAAAAAAGCCATGCCAGGTCCAACCTCACGCTCTCTGCCTCCATCTTGCTAACAAGATATAGGCTCTGCTGCTCCAGTGCCCTGCCCGCCTGCCTGCTGTGATGTCTGCCATGATGGCCATGGACTCACCCTTAGAAACTGGAAGCAAGCCCCCAGTTAAATGCTACTTTTATAAGTTGTCTTCGTCATGGTGTCTCTTCACAGCAATAGAACAGTGGGTAAGACAACATCCTTTAGCAGAAATGTAAGTAAGTGACCTTGGTGTTTATTTCCACTCTCCTGTGACCACACCTGGTGGCAGAGCACAAGTCCATCCTAACTGAGGAACTTAGGAGGGCTTGAGGAAAGGTATTTCTTTGCCTTTGGTGTCTGGGTCTCCATGGTGGTCTAGGTCCCTGACATTACTCATCATGCTGTCACTAGGAAGGGGAAGTCCTAGGCTATCAGTGTGACCCACTGGGAGTGACTCAGAAGGAAAGATGGGTACATCCCTGAGCTGGCACCATTTCCTGAGCTGTCAGCGGCTCCGTGTGCTCGACTCTGAAAATACTTCAAAGTCATTTTCATCCCTCAGCTGAGGCTTGCTGTCCAGGCATGCAAAAGTGTCTAGAATCCAGGGACGTCAGAAAGGGCTGAGGAGAGACAGGCATGTTCAGCCAGTCTTCCTAGAGGCCCCTCCCTTTTCTGAGGCAGGGCCAGGGATAAGGGATGTCTTGGGAAGCCAGGCCCAGTACTCTTAGGAGCCATGGCCTGGACTCATTCCTGCTAACCTCCTTACCTAGGACGAGAGTAAAGCTAACAAGATATAGGCTCTGCTGTTATATGGTGAGGGATGGTGAGGACGGCTGGCCGATGCTTTGCTTCCCAGTGCTCAGGCTCAGGCGGGCCCGACACTGACCCTTGGAGTGTGCTTTGCCCTCTCTTCACAGTCGCGGGCCTGAGCTGCCTTGGTGCTACTGCCCTTAGTCTTTGTGTCTTGCAGACAGACGGTCACTGTGTCCTGTGCCACAGCCAGCAGTACTGGCCATCTCCTGGTACCGACAGCTCACAGACAGAGCACCAGTGCTCTTGGTTTATGACGCCAGTAGCCAGCCCTCAGAAGTCCCCAATCATGTGCTTCTCCACGTCTGTCAACGTGACCTCCTTGGGGTTCTCTGGTCTCCAGCACCAGGACAGGGCTGGTTGCTACTGATGCTCATGGAGAAGTGGAGCCACTTTGCATAGAAGCCCAAGAGCATGGGGAAGTGAGAACAAAGCCTACTCTACGCTCTCAAGTTCCCTCTGTTCTGAAGAGGTTTCCTCACCCCTGCATGGGTTTTTTCCCTGGTGTCGACTTAAACATTCAGGCCCCTCAAGTCCTTTCTTTGCCCCTATAACAGTGAGAAAGGGAAGCATGGCCTCTAGGTAGACGGTGACAACTTGCTTCTTACCTGTGCGGTGTCCTCCTAAACATGCCACTGTTTCTGACTCTCCAAGGGCAGGGCCAGGACAGTCCTACCCACTCAGGGCACGTTTCTTTTTATTGCATTTGCTTCTTGTGCGCATATGCCACAGTGCAGGTGTGGAAGTCAAACTGGTGGGAGCTGGTTCTCTGTTTCCACCGCGTTGGTGCCAGGGATTAACTGAGGTCCTCAGTCTTAGAGGCAAGAGGTTTACCCAGCCATCTCACCAGCTCACATCCACGCAACTCTCCCTGCTTTTGCTAACTGGACATTTCCATTTTCAGCCCGACAAATACCAGCCAGCCATGACTAGGGTGTCTGGCCCAAACATACTAACTAGGTCACCATCTTTGGAGAGAGCACAGGGCTCTGAGCTGAGGCCATCTCCGTGTGCACAAACAGCAGAATGGGCAGTTCCTAGTCCCACGTGCCACAGCCTGCTGAGAGGTCGAGAGCCTCCTCTTGATCCTCCTGTATACATCTTCACTGAGGGACTTTACCTCTAGCTTCACATCGCTCTTCAGAATCTAGACAGTTCCCCCTATTTTGTGTCACACACCCACACACATTTTAAAGTGGCAGTTTGTCTTCTCCGGGTATTGTTCCTTCATCCTGGTGTTTCTTGGACTTGGAAGGGCAAATATGGGTCACCTATTTCCAGGCTGATGATTCAACATCTGGGCCAGGGAAAGTTTCATACGGGAGCCACATCTACACCCAAATGAGAAATATGGTCCAGGAATAAGCTGGTCCTGGCTGCATCAAGCCTCTGAATTCCAGGGCATCTTCTGTACGGCACAGCGTTGTGTACCAGCCACGAAGACACCTCTTCCTTCTTCCCCGCCAACTTGAGACTTCCCAGCCCAGCACACTCGATGCCCATGGCATCTCTTTGCTCCTTACTTATCTTTTCCCTCGTAGCAAAACAAGCTGACGAGAAGAGGAAAGGACCTGTGAGAGCCAAAATTACATTCTAAGTTTTAATTACTATGCCTAAGAGACCCCTGAAACAAAAATGCCTCTGATCTGCAAGCCCCTGCCCAAGGACAGAGAGTTCCTGAAATACTGAAGGCTATTGTTTATGGGAGACAACAAGCCGCATGTTTTCACTCCCCTAAAGAAGTTTGTTTGGGGCTGGAGAGATGGCTCAGAGGTTAAGAGCACTGACTGTTCTTCCAGAGGTCCTGAGTTCAATTCACAGCAACTACATGGTGGCTCACAACCATCTGTAATTAGATCTGGTGCCCTCTTCTGGCTTGCAGTCATACATGCTGTATACATAATAAATAAATAAATCTTAAAAAAAAAGATTAAAAAAATTTAAAAAAAAAAAGAAGTTTGTTTGACCCGTCTGCATGAGATGTGCTTGATCACATGTGGGCAGGAGGTTCACAGGCAGGAGATATGTCAGGATGTATGCTTGCCCCTGATTGGACCTGATGAGAAATACTTAAGCTGCTGCAAACTGTGACTTGGGGTCATTTTCTGGAAACCCAGAGATGGACCTGGCCAGAGCCCACCCACCTGGCCAGCATTTAATTAAAGCTTGCTTCAGCTTTGGCTTTAAAGGTGCTTGTGGTCTTCTTTTCGACAGGTGGGATTAACAGACCCTGCTTTGAAGCCACTTCCTATTTCTGCTTTTGGCTCATATGAAACTTCAAAGCAAAAGTCCCTGTTACAGAGGAATCCATCAGAATTTTAAACTTGGGCTTTTTTGAAATTTGAACATAGTTTTAAATATGCTCACTAAACAGTAAGAATAGATATGAAAATATTTCAGATTTCAAATTCTAACTAACCTTAAAGCAAGTAATGAACCTAAAATATATGAAAAAGGAACACAAAATGGAGGGCCTCGGTAAGCATTGCAGCTCAGATGGAAAGGGATATTGTGTCAGGAGCCAAGGAATACTACAAAGTCACCTCAGGCTTAGTGGCTTACAGCCCTGCTCCAGGGAAAGGTTTCCCCAATGTAACAACTCTGCTCCGGCAGGGGAGGGTTCCCCAGAGAAAGTGTTACCAGTTCCCCACTCTCCTCCGCTCCAGCTCCTGAGAAAAGTTGTTACTTCCCTGGTCTGCTCCATTCAAGCAAAAGGGGATCTCACCCAAACCTCATTCAAGAGATTTATTGGGAGTGAAGAATTCGGGAGGGCGGCTGCCCCTGCCAAGGTGGAAAAAGGCAGCAGCAAACTGAACAGGCACAGGGCTTATACAGGGCTTCCTAGGGACAGAGTTTTTCCAGGGTAAAGATTTTCAAGGTGAGAGTTGGTCGGATTTCAATCCCTGAATTTGGACAGTCTCAGAGATTGGCTGGATTTCATGCTCAGGGATTAGTTGGTTCCATGCTCAGGGATTGGTTGGTTTTTCTACTCAGTGATTGGTTGGTTTTTGTACTGAGTTGGTTAAGGGCAGAATGTGTTTCTTTGGCTCTGGTTTCAGGGCCAAAGTGTGTCTCTTTCACTGGCCCTTTTTAACCTTTTGGCTCTGGTTTCAGGGTCAGGGTGGGTTTATTTGGCTCTGATTTCAGCACCAAAGCATGTTTCTTTCACTGGCTCTGGTTTCAGGACCAGGGTGTGTTTCTTGACTGGCCCTTTTAACCTACAGCTTCCATGAGTCTTTATGAATCAGAAAAATCTGTCAAGAATATGAAGAAAGCAAGCTCATTTCATAGAATGGTTACCCAACATGCAGAAAGCCTTAGGGTCTATCCTCAGCATCTCATAAACCAGTCGTGATGGGTACACACCCATGGTGGGAGACCAGCTCCCACCTTTTCCAGGGTTCCTATGAGGAGGAGAGAGGGATAAGAAACTTAGATAGAAAGATAGCGAAGAGGAGAAAGACAGAAACACAGGACAGCTTCGGGAAGACTTGGATCAAAACCTAGCGGTCCCTTCTGCCTCTTCCAAAGGGCTTTTTATAACAATGTCAAGGGGTGGGGCAAAAGACCTCCCCCTTGCTAGATCAAAGCACATAGCATAGCCAAGTGCATACCAAAACACCTGGTAACCATATCCATGGTCAAATCATCTCCTTATGCAGGCCTGCTGGGTAAAGCAAGCTCAGATTCTCAGACCCTGAGTAAGTTCTCACTAGGAAACCTCTGTGGGTCTCTACAACCCATAATCCCAGCACCTGGGAGGCAGAGTCATGAGGAGGATCAAAAGTTCCAGGTCTTCTTGGCTACATGGTGAGTTCAAAGTCAGCTTGCAATACTTGAGACTCCCCCTCCCCCCATATCTCTCTCTCTCTCTCTCTCTCTCTCTTTCTCTCTCTCTCTCT
>CABHPP010140390.1:37725-52230 GCA_902168425.1 Peromyscus attwateri
GTGTGTGTGTGTGTGTGTGTGTGTGTGTGTGTGTGTGTGTGTGTGTGATATGTGATGACCAGGTCTAAGAACATGCGCTAAAACATCGAGGTGTTCAAGAAACCTATCCCCAGTATGTTGGAAACAGCATGTGGGTACAGAGTGATGATACGTGATTATTGGCTTTGTGTGCTGTTCTGAGTCAATAGGACCAGAAAAACAATTTTTCCATGAGACTCCTGACAAAGATTGATGAACACAAAAGTCCCTTGTTCCTTTATGTTACCATATTTGCTGTGTTGTTTAATACAGAGAGTGGACGGCCTTTGTTCAGGAGTTTCCTTGGCTCTTAGTTTAGACTCTTAGATTTTGGTTTAGGGGAAACCAAAGCGCTTTTAAATAAATCAGGCTCATTCTTGGGGAAATGACACCTAGATTAGCCTTTCTTCTTTTATGCATTATCACCAGAGATTTGCTTCCCACATTATTCATTCAGGAAAGGCTCATTGAGAAGCTCATTGAGAACTACTGTGTTGGTGTTGGGCAGTAACAAGTAACAAGTTCCTGCAGCCGGAATGATTTAAGGACCTAAAATCAGGACCCAGAGAGATAAGCAATCACAACCAGAAGGAGGCGTCCCCCCAGGGCATGGAGGAAAGCATCCAAACCAGGTGCTGAGCTAACCAAATCTGCTTTTGATATAGCTCAGACTAGCCCTGCCAAAACATAAGGACGCCCAGCCTTTAGGGAACAGATAAGTCTCAGAGAGAACCTAAGCCCTAGGAGAGATTCTTCTGAATTTCCATAGTGATATCAACACAAACAAGACTTTGAGTCATACAACCCACTGTTACAGGATATTTGTTTGCACTGATACTCCGAGACTGCCAATAAAGTTTAACCTTGCTTCAGGGGGCGGAGCTAGCGACTAGCAGACCAGAATTAGCCAGAGAGGTTTTAGAGGACCCAGGATACATATGCAGAGACACAGGAAGTAGTAGAGAGGGCCTGAGAAAGATTTGTGGACCCTTTTGGATGGGGAAGGGGAGAGAGAGAGAGAGAGAGAGAGAGAGAGAGAGAGAGAGAGAGAGAGGGAGAGAGAGAAAGGAGGCCATTGGCCACTTCTTCACCACTTCTCTGATCAATCAGGTTTTTACTCCATATCTGACTCCCGAGTTTTATTCAATAATAGAACAATATAAGTAAATGCTTCATCTAGCATCCAATGCAGACACAAGGTCATGAGGCAGACATTCACGGCCAGCTTTGCAGCTGCTGGAGTCGCAGCTTGCGGCCAGCTCTGTCATTCAGTTGGCCCCTGTGCCCTCACTTCCTGCCACACAGATTTCTCCTGCACATCCCCCTGTATCTGCTTTTCCCTGGACCCACTCCCGGACTGCGTGCACCAGTTCACCCACCTCAACCCCCGCTTGCACCTGCTCTGTCTTCTATTGCGGCTGCCACCACCTGCGCACTCTCAATCCCCGGCTACACATCGGCGACAGCAGATGTCCTCAGCCCAGCCTGTGCAGCACAGTGGCAGCCTACTGTGACCCCAGCGCCCAGTGTGTTAGCCTGGCTGCCTGGGCACCCCGCTGCACCCCGACACACTAGCACTGTAGCTCCAGCTGGCTAATCCCCACCATACACACACACACACACACACACACACACACACACACAGCTCCGCCATTGCTGCTGTGGAAAAACTGAAGAGTCAGCAGATCTGGTGAGACACCTGGGAATTCTTAAGGGGGGAATTAGGTTTTATTAAAATATATAGATATGGATATAGATCTTTCCCACATTAAGAATGGGAAATATTGGGCTGGAGAGATGGCTCAATGGTTAAGAAGAGCACTGACTGTTCTTCTCAAGGACCTGGGTTCAATTCCCAGCACCCACATAGCAGCTCGTAACTGCGTGTAACTCCAGTTTCAAGGGTATTGGACACCTTCATACAGACATACATGTAGGCAAAACATGAATGCACATGAAATAAAAGTAAGAATGGGCAATATTATGATGCAAGGAGTCAGGGTTCTGAATGGTTCCACAATGGATGGTTTGAAATTGGAGAAAATAAATGAAGTGATAACCAACATAGCTGCAATTGACATAATGTTGGTTATAATTATTATCAGTTTGGTAATTCATGTTTTATCATTGAAAAAGTGGTTTGATATCTGTGCCAAACAAGAAAAATTGACTGATAAGATACAAGCCTTAGAAAACCCTACCAAGGAAACTAAGAAAAGTATTCACACACAGAAAGAGGAATTTAGATCAGAACCTACCACACCATGGCATGGTGAAACTGAAGAGGAGAGGCCCAAGGTTATTAGAGAACCAACATTAATTCATCCAGTCACCATACAGGAAGGACCACCAGATGATAGGTACCCCCAGGCTATGCAGAAGTTACCTGGGATCCTGTAGAAATGTTAGATTAGAGATTTAAGGGAGCAGTCATTTCATATGGTATTCATTCACCCTTTGTGAAAGAGATGTTAAATTCATGGGCAACTCAAAACAGAATTATCCCCCAAGACTGGAAAGATTTAGCTCCAGCAATACTGGAAGCTGGGCCTCAGTTTCAATGGAAAACTTGATGGAAAGATGAAGCTAGGGTCACAGAACAACAAAATAGGACTATTGGAATTGGCATTTCCCAAGATCAGTTTCTCAGTGAAGGTCAGCATGCTGATGTGCAAAGACCGCTTGAATTTGGTGATTACACCTTGCCCCTGTCATATAGCAGCTTTGGATGCTTGGAACAAGGTTGAAGAATCAGGAAAAGTGTGGGGGCCACAGAGACCCCAGCTTGTGGCTTGTTTCCATCTTGACTCAAGGTCAAAGAGTCCAAGCTTGTTTTCCTCTGCAAGGCTGCATGATGGGATGTTTTGGTTACCAGGTATCTTATATTTCAAGGCCTATTTATAGGATGCTTTCCCGTAAGGCGTGGTCACCAGATGTCTTGAGTACTAAGGAGGTATTTACACCTGACTGTACTTTGTACCTTAAACTGTGATGTCCCTGAAAGGGGGAGGTCTTTTGCCCACCCTTACTTTGGGTATATAAAGGCTGTGAGTAATAAAACTCGTGTCTGCTTCAGTAGATAGAACAAAATGGGCATTGGCAAAGAGCTTGCAGTAGTTTTTTGGGGGGAGAGATTAGCAACAAATATTCCCCAAAACAAGAGACTTCAGTTCATAAAAAGAATTAATTCTATCACGCCTCACATTATACAAAGAACTCCAATTTCTGGATTCCCTACATTCTATACTGATGCAAATAAATCAGGAAAGGCGAGTTATAAGTCAGTAAATTTAAGTAAAGTGGCTCAAAGCCCATATGATTCCTTTCAAAAGTCAGAATTATGTGCTATTCTCATGGTATTATTAGATTTTCCAGAACTTCTTAATATAGTTATTGACTCTCAATATGCAGAGTTATTTCATATATTGAAACTGCTGAATTTATACCAGATGCTTCAGAATTAACTTTGTTATTTATTCAATTACAAAAAATAATCAGAAACAGAAATAATCTCTTGTATGTAACACATATCAGATCCTATATGGCTCTACCAGGCCCTCTAGCACAAGGTGATGATGAAATTGATCAGCTGTTGGTAGGAAATGTGCTAGAAGCCTCAGAATTTCCCAAGAAACACCATATTAATAGAAAGGGTTTGAAGAAAGGTTTTTCTTTTCTATTTATTTTGTTTGTTTGTTTGTTTGTTTTTCTAGATAGGGTTTCTCTGCCTAACCCTTACTGTCCTGGAACTCACTTTGAAGACCAGGCTGGCCTTGAACTTACAGAGATCTGCCTGCCTCTGCCTCCCTAGTGCTGGGATGTGGAGGCCCACAAAGTTTTCCTAGTGAGATCTGAACTTGCTTTACCCAGCAGGGCTGCACTCAAGGATTGCTTGACCATGTGTGTGGTTACCAGGTGATTGGAAGGGTCTGCACTTGCTGTGCTAGGGGGAGGTCTTTTGCTCCACCCCTTGGCATTCCTATAAAAGGCCCTTTAGAAGATACAGGAGGGGCTGGTGGATATTGATCCAGGCCCTCCTGAGGCTATCCTGTGTTTCTATCTGTTTTTCTCCTCTCAATCTTTCTAACTAATATCTCCTATTCCTTTCTCCTTAAGAGTACCCTGGGAAAAAGTGGGGGCAGGTTCCCCCACACTGGAATTAAAGGCACGTGCCACCACTGCCTAGCAAAGAAGATTTTTCTATACTTGGCAACAAGCCAAGGAAATTATAAGGAAATGTCCTACTTGTTCTTTGTATAACCAAACTACCTGCAGGATGTAACCCAAAGGGTATTCAAAGATGTGTTTCATTTTGTGGAGTTTGGAAAATTAACATATGTGCACCATACCATAGTCACATGTTCAGGATTTCAATGGACAACTGCTTTGAGCTCTAAAAAGGCTGATTCTGTAGTTATACATTTATCAGATGTTATGGCCATTGTGGGAATGCCTGTACAAATGAAGACTGACAATGCGCCAGCATATGTCCCCAGTAAAATGAAAGGTTTCTGCATATTACAACATAAAGCATATTACAGGTATACCACACAACCCTACAGGAAAAGTAGTTATAGAAAGACCTAATCATACTTTAAAAGATATACTTAATAAACAGAAAGGTGTAATAAAGACAGCCCCCCAGAGATAGATTACACAGTGCTTTATTAACTTGAAATTTTAAAATGCTGATGAGAAAGGAACTACAGCTGTGGAGAGACATTGGAGAGTAGAAAAATTTGCTGATTTAAAAAATTAAATCAACCTGTGTACTTTAAAGATGTGTTAACCTCAGAATGGAAACCTGGATATGTGTTGCATTGGGGAAGAGGTTTTGCTTTTGTTTCCATAGGAGAAGAAAAACTATGATACCATCAAGATTGATAATGATTAGATTTGAACGAGAGAGACCTCTTGATTTGAAAAGGTAATAGTTCATCAACCAGCATGACCTTTCAATCTAAACTAATTTATTATAAGATTAGCAAATGCTTTTCATTTGATCAGATATAACTTGCCAAAAGGGAAACTCCCCAAAGTTAGGGAGTTGGGGCAGGGTTTTGTTTTTGTCTTTCTAGGAGAATGAAGGCATCCAGCTAAGGAATCTGAAGACCGCTGGACAAATGATCAAGCGAAAATGTCTCAAGAAAAAGAATAAATTAGCCTAATGATATAGCACACTTCCAACAGGATAAAATTTCATGAATCTTCCCAAATGTTTGCTTCTGCTGTTCTCTACAGACATATAAGGCAAATGGTCTTTTTGTAGTCCCAATTGAATTAAAAATTAAAACTGACTTTGGAGCTGAAGTGTGGCTCTCTCCTTTAAATCCAAGCATGCTTGTTAAAGAAAAATCCAAAATCTCCATCTCATATCAGAAGAGCCACCTGATATGGGAGAACTTTTCTTAAGGTATAAATATTATCTCAAAATTTGTAAGACTGTTATATATTTTTTAAATTCCTGTTGTGATATTAATGGTCATATAGAGTACTAACTAATTCTAGAAATAGGCTTCATCTAGCTTCTTGTACATGATTTTGGATTTGAGTCTGAAGCAGGTAACAAGGGATTAAGTCCTTTAACCTCTCAGAGATCTCCTGCATATGATATTTATAATGTTTAAGTTTTCTGCAGTGAACCATGACCATTCCTGGTAGTGATCTTTGAGGTGTCTAAGAAGATGATGGGACTTTGCAACAATGAATCTACCTGGATTGTGCTAACACAGCTAAGCTGATAAACACTGACCAAAGATCAGCTTTGGACTACAAACTGCTCAGGAGAATTTCAAAGCAGTTAGCTAAGATGATCTAGTCTCATAGACTATTCCAGTCAGGACTTTAGGTAAATCCTACACTTTCTTGAGTGAAGACAACAGCTGTCTCTCAGGACTTGACTTTATCTCAGTTTTCTCAGGGTCCCCTAAAGATTCCATCACCCCCAGACAACAGGAAGTAATTTTAAAACCACTACACCCACATTCCCAAGAGGTGGGGTAGGTGGTTTTTGGTCGTTTGGTGGATTATGGATGTTTGTCATCATTTAAGGGATGTTGGTTGCAAGTTGTTATTGGTCATGGTCAGGGAGGAAACTAAGCAAAGGAGATTAGATTCAGGGATCTCATTCTGAAAAGAAAAAGAGGGGATATAGGGATAGGGGGAAAGGATAGATTATTGAATCTACTTTTAAACACACAAACAAAAAAGCAACTAGTCTTAAATATTTTACATTGGGATGGATTTTTGTATATTGATACAAATTTAAGTTTCTTTTTATTGTACTGTATATATGTTTCTACTCTTGTTTAAGGTATTTTTGTATATTGATACAAATTTAAGGTTCTTTTTATTGTACTGTATATATGTTTCTACTCTTGTTTAAGATATTTTTCTATATTGATACAAATTTAAGGTTCTTTTTATCATACTGTATTCTACTCTTCTACTCTTGTTTAAGGTATTGTACCTATGCAGCTCATTCAACATTGTAATGTAAAGTTCTAGTCCTTGAAAATTATTATTACAAACTATTTAGGATAATTAAGAAATGAAGGTTAGTAGTTAGTTATCTATAACAGTCAAGTTTGTGGCTGTGTTAGGTATATCTTCAAGGTCAAACAGATATAGTTTAGATAGACAGATGGCCTTCAAACACTTCACAGACCTACAGAATATGGCATTTAAGTTGTTTTAATAACATAAGGCTTTTCATGACAGTGAGACATGTCTGCTCCTGGCAACACCAATTTACTTCACAAAAAAGATGAGGAGATGATATTAGCCCTGGGGAACATCCAGTCATATCTGGGGATGTTTTGGTTGTCACAGCTGAGGGGTGGCAACTTGTGGGTGAAGGCCAGAGGTACAATTCAACACCCTGCAGTGTAGTGTACATAGCAATCCATGAACCTTCGAGTCACTCTCACAAAATAGTCACTCTCAGCAGAACAAGTTCAGGGAAGAAACGTTTATCTCAGGTCACGGCGGCATCAGAAGCCAGGATGAAAGTGAAGCAGGATGGCTTCCATCACAGCAGCCAGAGAGCAGAGGGAAGGCGTCCCTGATTTGGTTGGCTTTCTCCTTTTCCCCTTTTATTCTATCTAGGACCACCAGCCTATGGGGTGATACTGCCCACATTCAGGGTGGGTCTCTCCCCCACCCTTTGTTAGTCCTCTCTGGAAATGCTCTCCAATGTGTGACTAATCTATTAGGGGCCTCTTTTAATCCAGCCAACAAGTTGAAGATTAAGGTTAACTATCACATCTTATAGTAAGAATTTCTCCAATCCAGAATGTTCATATAGCCATTGCGGGGGTGTGACAGCCAGCCCTAACCTGATGGCTCTGTGTTATTGCCTGCTCTATCCCAAGTCAGTTAGTGACACTTTCCCCAGAGAGCTCAGATCATATAATAATTTACACATAACTGTAATGACTGAAGGAACTTAATATGGTACTCAGCTTCCCTTAAGGGCCATTGACCTTTGCCCTGGACTGCCTGTGAGATCCTAGTGGCCTCAAGAGAGATAAGAATAGGATAATGTTTGCTTTCTGCTTTTGTAAACTCTTACTGCTGCAGGACTTGGATGAAGGAGTCTTTTTCTTTATTATTTCTTATTTAAGTAACTTTTTTTTATTTATTTTACATATCAACTGCAGTTTCCTTTCCCTCCTCTCCTCCCCCGCCTCACGCTTCCCATCTATCCCCCTCCCCATCCATTCAGGGGCAGGCCTCCCAAAGGCTTGAACAAAGCATGGTACATCAAGTTGAGGCAGGACCGAGCTCCTCCCCTTGTGTCAAGGCTGGGTGAGGTAATCCAGCATGGAGAACAGGTTTCCAAAAGCCAGCTAAGTGCCAGGGACAGGTCCTGATCTCACTGCTAGGAGCCTTACAAAAAGACCAAGCTACACAACTGTCACACTCATGCAGAAGGCCTAAGTCAGTCCCATGCAGCCTCCCTAACTGTTGGTCCAGAGTACATGAGTTCCCATGAGCTCAGGTCAGCTGTCTCTGTGGGTTTCCCTGTCATGACCCCCCTTGCTCATACAATCCCTTCTCCCTTCCTTCAGTAAGACTCCGGGAGCTCAGCCCAGTGCTTGGCTGTGGATCTCTGCATCTGCTTCCATCAGTTACTGGATAGAGTATCTCTGATGACAATTAGGGTAGTCATCAATCTGATTACAATCTGATTACAGTCGATGGCCAGTTCTCCACTCTTGCTAGGAGTCTTAGCTGGGGTCAAACTTATGGATTCCTGGGGGTTTCCCTGGTGCCAGGTTTCTACCTAACCCCAAAATGTACCCCCCCCCCATCAAGACGTGCCCCACACCCTGAAGTGGTCTTTTTCTTCTTCTTCTTCTTCTTCTTCTTCTTCTTCTTCTTCTTCTTCTTCTTCTTCTTCTTCTTCTTCCTCCTCCTCCTCCTCCTCCTCCTCCTCTTCTTCTTCTTCTTCTTCTCCTTCTTTTTTTTTTTTTTTTTTTTTGGTTTTTCGAGACAGGGTTTCTCTGTGTAGTTTTGGTTCCTGTCCTGGAGCTCACTCTGTAGACCAGGCTGGCCTCGAACTCACAGAGATCCACCTGGCTCTGCCTCCCAAGTGCTGGGATTAAAGGCATGCACCACCACTGCCCAGCCGGTCTTTTTCTTACTATACAATGGGAAAGAGAAACTGAAGGAGTAAAACAATTTTCTTGCCCAGCCACGGATTCCGTAGATAATTATAATGTTCACCTTTGATATCCACCTTTACAAACCCTTCCTTTAGCCCCCTTGGGCATGACATGCTGTTTACCTCCAAGGCTGCTGTCCTTCTGCTGTCAGTGAGAATAAATTCATCTGCCGGGCGGTGGTGGTGCACGCCTTTAATCCCAGCACTCGGGAGGCAGAGCCAGGCGAATCTCTGTGAGTTCGAGGCCAGCCTGGGCTACCAAGTGAGTTCCAGGAATGGCGCAAAGCTACACAGAGAAACCCTGTCTCGAAAAACCAAAAAAAAAAAAAAAAAAAAGAGAATAAATTCATCTAAATTTGAATTGTCTAAGTCTGTGGTCTTCCCCAGTGGATCTGAACACCACAACCCCACTGTAGTGCCTTCGATTCACTGTAGTTTCATGAAGGAGGATCGTAAAGCATGTGGTGAAATGGTGCAGACTTCTGCATCTGACTCCAGACTCATGGAATATTCTGGATTCTTTGCACGGCCACAGGTACTTGAACTCTTCCCAAACAGTGTTTTCAACAACATATTCATGTCTCTCCTGTCATGTCCACTACCTTCTTCATGCCACCGTGAGTCCCAGCAGGGGTCAGAACGTCCCTCTCTCAGGCCTTCTCAGGGGCATGAGTGGACCGGGTAGTCATGTGTCAGCTGCCCCCAAAGGCTGAAGTGTCCTTAGATCGTGGCAGTACTAGTGGTTTTTAGTTTATTGTCTCAGGGATGTGGTCTCTTACAGCACAGGAACTACAGGGAACTTCTTTGGGAATGATGCACAGTGTTGACATAAAACCACAACTCTCACCTCAAAGGGGTAAGAGACAGTTTATTCTAGTGTCAAATATGAGCGACTATGGCCCGGGAGCACAGAGTCAGATCACCTCATCTGGCGGTTTGAATGGGAATGCCCCCACTGGTTCAGGCACTTCAACACTTGGGAATGTTTAGGAAATGCAGCCTTGCTGGAGGAAGTGTGTACCTGGGAGGAGGCTTTGAGAGCATATATCCCAGTTCGCTTTACTCCCAGTTTGCTCCCTAAAAAAAGCAGAGGCATGTCTCTGCAGAGAAGAGAGTTCTTGGAGGCAGCAGAAGCACCAGCAATGTCAAATGCTGCAGAGATGTGAAGCAAGATAAAGGCAGACAAAACAGGCCCTGGCCACGGGTGCAGTCAGAATGCTTGACCATTCAGCCCTGCCTGGTTTATCCTTGCTGATTCATGGCATCAGGGCACAAGAACACATTCTCCTTCCTCCCACAAAGCTCCACCTTAGTCTCCAAGTCCTGGGCTGTCTCCAGAGCATAGGACCAGCCTTGTGGTTTGGAGGTGCTAGCTCACCAGGATGGGAGCTCCTTCCCAGCATCCTTTCCAGTATGGGTCTGGTGTGGCTGAGTCATTTGAGACAAGATGGAAACACGGGCTGTGGATTCTGGGCAGATAGGAGCTAGCTCAAGTCATGCCCTTAGACACTGTTGGGCCTGGGGCAGGAGTGGCAGTGCAGCCTCAGAAGAGCTTCAGGGGCTATCCCTGGAGGGGGATGGCAAGAAGGAACCAAATCTTCACCGTGCCCAGCAGGTTCATATGGACCTGGGCATGGGCAGGACCCAAGACAGCCATACAGGCTGCAGAGAAGGCCCCACCAAACCCTTTCCCTACATAATGAAAATAGGTCACATTTTATTAAAAGGACTCTCTCTCTCTCTCTCTCTCTCTCTCCCTCTCTCTCCCTCCCTCCCCCTACCCCGTGTGTGTGTGTGTGTGTGTGTGTGTGTGTGTGTTACTGGGAATAGAATCTAGAGCTTGCCACTGAAATATATTACCAGCTCCAAAAGAAATACTTTTAAATGAGAATGCTTTGTGTGTTGCTTTTGTGTATGTATGTACATGTTCATATGTACATATCCAAGTGTGCATTTTGTGCACATGTTTGTCAGTATATGTGGAAGCCAGAGGTCAACCTTGGGTGTGGTTCCTCAGGGCACCTTATTTTTTTTTTTTTGAGACAGGATCTCTCACTGACCTGGAACTTGCTGATTCAGCTTGGCTGGCTGGACGATGAGAACTCAGGATCTGCTTGTACTACCATGCCTAGATCTTTTTACATGGGTTCTGGGGACTGACGAAGCCATCTCCTCAGCCCCCTATGTTGCTTTTGTTAACCTCTGTTCACAGAAGAAGCGCTTCTCATTCATGTGAGATATGGTTAGTATTGGACCTGTGTCTGTCCCACCCAAGCCATCTCTGTGAGAACTGGAGAGTGACAGACTCGCTAGAGAAGTAGGAAAAGAGGGAGAGCTGGAGGAGTGGGGCTGGGAGGGACTTCTCCGTTCCCCTCTGACCTTCTCTGCACTCAGATGACAGTAGATGAGGAGCCAAGCAAATGATCAGGTGCAGCAATAGGCAGTGTGGCCTCACAGGACATGTGACTTCCTCTTTTCAATGTGCTCAAGCCCCTGTGGGTTCCCTGGACTTACGACACTGCGGATTTGGAAAGTTTTCATTTCCATTTCTTGTTATTTTGGGTAAACACAATTTTTAGGAAGTCTAGAGCCCTCTAGGGTCACAGAGGATGTGGGACCTGCCCAAATGCCCACTTTAGGGCCATTGCATCTGCCTCCCTCAGTCTGTGCTCCAGACAGTGCCACCTCCCAGGAGATAGCTAAGGACAACTGCTGATGTGGGACTACAGGAACATGGCCTGGGCACCACAGTTCAGGACAGCTCCCAGGGACCACCCCAGCTCCACAGCTCATGTAGGGCCAGCTGAGAGTTCAGTCGTTACCACATTATGGTCACTGCTTCCTCTACCTGGTGCTGCCTCGCTCTATCTCCTACAGATAGTTCTGCTGGAAGCCCGTGCACAACAAACAAACTCACATTTCTGCCTCTCAAGGCTCTGGATTGCTAGAAATACAATCCAGAGTCTGACCCTTGATTCCAGTGTTCTCCTTCATGGAATGTCAGGCACATGTCAACAGACTAGAAAATGACATGATCTTGAAATTCCACTACTTCCCCTTATCTTGTCCCCTCTCTGGGGCACAAACAAACAACCTGAAATTATAACACTGTTTACTCTGCTGCTCAGTAATAGATAAGTAAATAGATAAATGATAGTTATAGATAGATGATAAATGACAGGTATCTAATAGATGAATAGGTAGTAGATAGAAATTGTAGATGATAGATAGATAGATAGATAGATATAGACAAATATGAGAAAACAGATTTTAAAAGGAATAGATTAAGTTATCATATTTCTAAGCAACTAATATTCATCTCTCATTATCAAGATAGAGCCCTGAAAACTGACATCGTTCAGCTCTCTTCTTCCTGGCGTTCTCCATCCTGTCAATGAGCTGAATATAATGTGTCAATCAGAAAGCACACTTACAACCTGAACAGCAGACATTATATATAAAGGATTACTAACTGAGGGGATGGGGCTACTGAAGAGAATAAGGAGGACTCTAAAGAACACAGGAATGGCAGTGCGGGGGTGGGGGGCAGCCATTGACTCTAGGCTGACATGGAGCACCCAAAGAAGAGGACTTGGAAGATGTCCGGGGACCCTTCTCCAAAGATGGCTGGTGCACTGTATTCTTTGCTTTTAAAGTCAAGAGTTAAGCCAGGAATGGTGGTGTATGCCTTTAATCCCAGCACCGGCAGAGGCAGGCAGATCTCTGTAAGTTCAGGGCCAGTGCTGGAGAATATTATGTTGCATTTGTTTAACTCTGTGAAGCTCTGTTACTGTGCCTGTATAAAACACCTGATGGTCTAATAAAGAACTGAACAGCCAGTGGTGAAGCAGGAGGAAGGATAGGTGGGGCTGGCAGGCAGAAAGAAGAAATAGAAGGAGAAATCTGAGAGGGAGGAAGAAGTAACCAGAGAAGAGGAGGACTCCAGAGGCCAGTCACCCAGCTACACAGCAAGCCACAGAGTAAGAATAATATTTACAGAAGTAAGAGAACAGGAAAAGCCAAGAGGCAAAAGGTAGACCAGATAATTTAAGTTAAGGAAAGCTGGCAAGAAACAAGCCAAGCTAAGGCCAGGCATTTATAAGTAAGAACAAGCTCCATGTGTGATTTATTTGGGAGCTGGGTGGCGGGCTCCCAAAAGAGCAAAAACAAACAGCAACAGGCCATCCTAGTCTATCTAGCAAACTCCAGGTTAGCCAGGGCCACACAGGTCCTAGAATGTGACCATAGAAATGTCTGTTGAATGAATGAGTGATTTACATGTAGGAGAGAGTAAGTTCGTGGTCATAGCGTCTTAGACTGACAGCAGGGTTGAGTTACATTGATTAGGAGGAACTCAGACCTTCAACGCTAAGTTCTAGTGAGCCTCATACCAAACTTCAGAAGGTGCTTTGATTTCACAAGGAAGGATGATGTGGCTTCAGGAAGGACCACCTCAAGCCTCGTGTGTAAAAAGACTCCCTAGTCTGGGTACTTTGCGGTAGGACCTTTAGAAGGTAGAACCTAGAGGAAGATTGTGGAGTGATTGGTGACTGTGTTTGAAGGGAATGTTAGGGTCCCAACCCCATCCCCTCCCCCTTCACCTCCCAGCTAACATTGGGCCAATAGCTTTCTCTGCCATGGGCTCCCACCACAGTCCCAGAGGCGATGGGCTGAGTGACCACAGACTGACACTTCTGAAAGTCAAAGTAAACTTCATTGCCTCAAATACCGTGTCACAGTGATGGAAAGGTGACCGAGACAATGGCTCCGTGTGCTTTCAGATGCCAAAGCAAGCTTTCCTCGGACCTCTGGGTCAGAGATGTATTTTCTCTTCTCCCATAGCCTTAAAGAAAACAAACAACAACAAATGCCTGTGCGGATGTGAGGAGACAGGAGCTTTACACTCCTGGTGTGAATGTAAGCTGGTATAGCCAAGATGGAAACCAGTGTGACATCGGGCGGGGGCGGGGGGCGGGGCCTGAGGCGGGGCTCCGGGATAGAGCACTTGACCAGCATGTGGTCCTATGCTCAATCCCCAGTAGTGGCAAAAAAATAAACAAAAAACATCAGAATGGAAGTTACTCAAAACAAACATACAAACAAACAAAAACCAAAGCCCTAAAAATAGAACTACCATGTGACCCAGCTGTGCTGCTCTTGGGTAGATACTCAACCGACTGTGTCACCAGACCTCAGAGACCCTTGCACAACCACATTTACTGCTGCACTATTCTTGACATCTAGGAAATGGAGCCAGTCTAGATGCCCATCAACAGATGAATGGATAAGGAAACTGTGATCTATAGGCATGATGGAGTTTGATTCAGCCATCAAGGAAAATGAAACTATTACATCTGCAGGAAAATGAAACTGAAAATCACGGTGTAAAGTGAACTAAGCCAAACTCTGAAATATAAATCTTGCGTATTTTCTCTCATACGTAGAATCTAGACCTAAATGTGCGTGTGTGAGTGTGTGCGTGCGTGTGTGTGCATGTGTGATATGAGACTAGAAAGGAGGCCATGAGAGGAGAGGAAGAGTTCTTAAGGGAAGAACAGGAGAAAGAGAGGGCGATAGAATCCGTGACATGAAGACAGAGAGACAGCTTGGGGATAAAGAGGACCAACAAGAAGGGACTGGGAAGGGCGGAGCATCAGGGCTGAGGACAGAGAAGAGCAAAGAACAGTGACACGTGTATGTGACTATGTCATAACAAAACACACTATTTTGTATGCCAGTTTGAAAAAAAACAATCCTGTGGCCTGAGTGTGAACAGGTAGAATGCTGTGGCCTGAGTGTGAACAGGTAGAACGCTGTGG